>JAJJWX010004495.1:0-90584 GCA_023529315.1 Papaver bracteatum
ATATATTCTTAAAGAAGGATAAATTACACTAATCCCAAATAACATTTGCAGTTATTTGGGGGGTGATAACTCCCAGCCCGAAACTCCTCTATCAATCATAACGGTGAGAGATGGGTTCGCCACATTATCAAGGTATATCATATCGTCGGTTAAAAACATCTCGTCGGGGTTTTCCAGTTACGTAGAGCAACCATATTTGGTTTTCGATTGCATTAGGTTCCATTTTGGCGATTGAAAGCCACCTTGCTTGTAAAATTTAAAGGTATTACAGGTCTCATTTTACGTGGAAGAAATGAACTAAAGTGCCAACATAATTATATGAACATGAAAACACCGCATCTTGTTAAATGTATTAGCACTTTACCTATCGCATTGGTTGGAAATTGTCTTCAAAACCAAAAAAGAAAAGGTGGTCTTGGTATAAGAAGAGCTAAGAAAATGAATTCGTCTTTCCAAGAAAGAATGGTGGTGGAACTTCTGTGTAGAGAAAGACGCCTATTGGAGAAGATCATAGTTGAAAATTTTGGTGAAACATTTACCGGTTAGGAAACTTTCCAACCCAAAGGATGGTTTAATATCTATAAAGATCTTGAATACTTCAATAAAACTACTATATTCAAGATCGGAGAGGGTAAGGAAACTTGATTTTGGAAGATTCTTGGCATGGTATAAGAAGGTTATATGATATGTTTCCTTTGGCTTATGAATCTTCAAAGACTAAGGAGTTCGTGGTGGCTAGTATGTATGAAGTTAGGGAAGGTGGTGTAAAGTGGGCATTTATTTCTAGGAAAATATACTCTCAAACCATTACTATATCAAATCTCATGTCTTCCGTATCTATTCAAGAAGGGGGTTATGGATACACGAATTTGGATTGATAATGATCATGGTTGATATCACGGTTAACGATGGAATTAAAGACAACGACGATCAAGGTGAGATGGATTATCCAATCGATGTTGTTTGGAGTAATGAGTACCCTCACAAAATCAATTTCAATCTTTGGCTTCTTTCTCATGATCGGGTGGTGACGGTGGATAAACTTTTAAGAAGTAAACCTTGGAAAGCCTCATTAGAGATATCAAATTACGAGCGTTCTTTTGGGCCGAATTGAATACAAGTATGTGGACTTAATCGAATACAAAGATGTTAAGGCTTACCATAAATATGGTAATTTCTTGATGGGATACGTTATATCAGTCTCCGTAATTTTTTTGTGTTAGTCTATTTGGATATCCGAATCCTCTTTCGATTCCCCTTTGTTTGTTCGGTTGTAATCATTGGGTTAATATACCCCTTAAATTCCTTTCTATAATGAAATTTCTTTTACCGATCAAAAGAAAAATATGACGGGATAAACAAACCTATAGTTGGTCTATGCTACAAATCACCTCCACCATCTACAATACCTGCTCCTTACCACTACAAATCACCACCACCCACTTCTGTATCAGCACCATACTGCTAGAAATCATTTCCTCTACTTCTTCGTGTTCATCAGCGTTGCCAAGCTGAAACAAATACAAGTTAAATGATCTAATATTACGGAGAGAGACGAGAACAAACTATGGCCACGATAAATGTAATTTAAAAAAAGTATGATGATTAAATTGGATGAAGAAAGTCGAATTTATCCTAAATCAGCACTAGTTGCTGCCATTGAAGTAGTAGGCCCCGTCAAAATCATATAATTGCAAGAATGAGCTCCGATGACCCAATTGTAAACCAAAGGTTGCAACTAACCCATACGCGAACATACTGATAAAACACATATCTGTTACTCCCATTAACTTTCGCTGTCAGTCCATTATTTGGTACTAATTTTGTTGCTTTCATGTCTTTTTAGAATCGACATGTAAAATTCAGGGTCGCAACTGAAAAGGGTATATTGTGAGAATGACGGAATGTCAAATGAAGATGCAGTGGCGAACGATAATTCATTTCTTTATATATCACGGGAATCAGCAACATGGTGTCGAGTGAATGAATATATAAAGGTCAAAGGATTAATTGAAACGGAAACTGGTATCATACTTTGTTTTCTAATTCTGTGCTGGTAGACCAAGACTCAAGTGAAGGGGTTGAAAGGATTTCATTCTCTCATCCGTGACCCCAAAATTATCAACCATGTAACTCGATGCTCAAAAAATCCTACCATAACTAAATCTACCAAAAATTAGATACAAACAACGAAATTTATTTAATCAAACTGGCAGAGTAGGAACTAAATATCTTCACTAATAACAATAATGGTGGGAAGAAAAGCTGGTGCTTTCCAGCCGAGAAGAACAGATGGGGATGGTAGAGTCTAGCTTCTCTCCTCAACTCACTAGTTTCTCAAAACGTAGCTCAAAGACAAATAATACCTAAACCAAAATAATTTCCTAGACTATGGTTTGCCAAAGCTCCATCCTCAACACCAGTAGTAGTAGAGAAGGAAGAAAACTGTCCAAGACGTTTTGAACTACTTGTAATCCTGGTTCTGAGAGAAAAGAGATAATGGAGTTTGGTGTCATTTGTTGTGCTTCTCCTTATAACCCAGATTGAGGAAGGTTGCACCTGCAGTATATCGAGCTATTAGTTGAAAAAAACCAGATTTAGTAATATTACATAAAAAAAACCATCACAATTAACTTTAATGTGATCAAAATCTGGGTGTATCCAAGCTACAGATTTATCATTCTTAGTTTTAGAACTATGTTTACGTTTCCCTTGCATTCATAGATCCAGTTCACAAGTTGTTTATTTTCCTAACAATAGTATCAGGATCAGCTTTCTCTGCTCAAAGACACATATGCATCTCTCCTTCCAGAGAAACCAAGCAACCACTGCAAATTAGCTTTTATTGTCATCAATATCATTCAAGCCATCAGATTCAATCCAGTCCCTCATCCATCCTGGAAGACTGTTCCAGCCACTGTCTGTGATTCTAATTCCTGCATCTCTAAACCATATAATTCTTGCTATGGGGCAGTCCATTACAATGTGCTTAGCAGATTCCATTTCAAAACTGCTAGCATTTCCAAATTGCATATATATTGAGCAAAATATCTTGCACGCACAAAGAATTAACATGAGTTTGATACTCACCTGTACCATAATACCAGACAAAGTTTCGTTGCTTTAAGACGGACTACGCTGGATCATAGGTGGAAATCTGAAGTTCTCGAGGCCAGAGTCTGATATCAATTTATACTCACTAAGTCCAGCCGAAGTATCAAATGCTGAACGGTTTTTAGCATCACTGGACCGGTAAACAGATGAATCAATAGGAACCATGGACCCATACTCGCGGCTAAGAAATATGAAAGCAAGATATTTGAGAATTACATTAACCCGACAAGACTGATAAGAATAATGAAAACAACAAGAATTAAGAAACAAAAACACATTACCTGTTTCCATAGAATAACATATACGCGTCACAGCAGAGGACTTCTCCTAAAGAAACTTCAGTAACGTCAGCATCACTAGCAAGATACCACGAAATCGTTTTCCTTCGACCCTTTCTGTCACCTCTAAAATATACAACGTAGTGGCCTTTCCCCAAGTCCATTGACCCCACGTGAACCACAACTCCAATTAAGCAGTATTCCACCTTCCTGGCAGGCCTAAAAAGATAGTTTCAACAAACTAAATTACAAACAGAACATCAAGCAAAAAGATGATACACATAGTAGTTTGAAGGTTTACTTCGGGTATGGATTTTCTTGAAGGTGCAATCTTTCCGCAAATTTAACATGGTCGTGCAGCTTAATACACCTCCCAGTCTCAAGTTTGGTGTACCTTTTCAGCATTATTGTAAGGATTCGAGGACCAGTATGAATCTCCATCCATTTTGAATCTCTGTTTACTTTCACTTTACATAGATCCCACCACAGTCCCAACTATTCTCACCGGAGAGTATTTCATGACTTGTAAAATGATTTATACAATCATCCAGCGACACTTCTGCCCCGTTACGGTTTTGGTATTTCTAGTAACATGTCTGAAAAGGGATAAGTATCTCTCTTACACCTCGTACATGTGCCGCAAGATACCGCATCACTAAGTTGGCCTGTAAACATCAGCTCCACCTTGCCACGACGTAAATTTAAACTGTTTCGATTTCTTGGTAGCATGTGACTTTCTCCTGTCCATCTCTTCTTCTTTTGGATAGCTCAGCAATCAAGTACCGGAGGAACTCATGGCTGTCCTGATGTTGATTTCCTTTAAAATTGGGGCGAGCACAAATGATCCTGAACAGATATTTATGACTTCTCAAATGATCTGACAACGGGAGGCTTGTTCAAGCACTAGATTCTTCAGTTCGTTGGTAACGGATCCGCCACATTGCTTCAGATTCAGGAAATGAACGCGCAATGGGTCTATGGAAAAGCATAATATGCATTACAGAATTATAGAAGCAACTGTTTCCGATATTGGGGAATCTCTCACTAAGTACCACCGCTTTTTCCATAACCGGATATTCAGCCCATTCAACCATAGGAACCTGAGTAAAGGCACAAAATTAATACTTTGATTCTCAATATAAAAACTAGTTAACAGACTAAATACATAACACACGGAGCAAAGCTGAACTTGGTTGAGCTCCAAGAGATAAGATGAAGACTAATTCAAAACAAAAAGCCAGCATTAAAAAGTTTAGCTTTGCTTTCTTGGTGCCATTTGCTGAGAAAAAGTAAGACTGTACACCATATGCAATTCTCAATAACTACTCTGGTATGAGTTATATGTCTCTATAGAGTATACATACTCTAATCATAGCTGGCATTGCTTTAGGTTCCCCTTGTAAAATTGCAGTACTAGTAAAAATGAAAGAAAAGAAACTTGCATGGATGACGAAAAGAATACTAAGACTTGAAAATAGAGTAACATCGATGGTACAATAGATTGTCAATATCCCCTTCAGTTTCTATGCAAGGGTTTCTTACAACAAACCAATAGCGTGTATTGATCACCTCATAATTCTATATGTACAACGATTCTTTGTTTTGATCCCATTTCAAATCGGTTAGCATTGCCTATAAATCCCTTAATTTTTTTCATAGAATAATAACACAATTTTAGTAATGTGAGGAGATGAGCAAACAATTGAGCCTAAGGGTTTCTAGACATGTTCATTTAAGATTAGTCAAGATAGATATATCCAGATGCAGGGAGATGAGGAAACAATTGAGCAATTGATGGCTAATCCCTACAAAAAAACCTAGCAGAATCACCTCAATTCAAAATGCCCTAATTTTGTTTATACAACAACACAATTTTAGTAATGTAAGCTCCAGAAAATACAGGACATAATTCAATTTTAGGAAATCAAACACATAATATAACCCACAAATTAACCTAAGGATTTCTATATACATTCAAAAAAGATTACAGGCAGAAGTTTCTTACAGTGATTCTTTCGTATCTAAATCAACCATCTTCTTCATATTTGAGTGAAATGATAGATCAAAGTCAGTGAGGGATGAGATAGAAATTGGGAATTTAGGTTTTTATGACGATGAATGTGTCATCTTATATTCATGTTAGAGCCATTTTATGTGATAGGCAGCCCATCCCTATGTATTTGGGCTTCATTGTCTTAGCCCAGGTCAAAAAAAACACATACTTCAATTTAATCTACAAGATGTACACTTTACCTTGTGAGGAGGTCCCTTCTTCTGCTTCTCTTCGTCATCTGAGTCTGCCTCGTGCCATGGACCAGTCTAGATGCAATAGCCAACACATAATAAGTACATTTTGAAACATATAAAAGTAAAAATGGTATAGGAGAGAGATCACAAGCATACCGTGCAAATAAGTAGGAAGACGAGCACGATCAGCGAGACAACGGTCACCAACCACCGATGAGGACTAGTGGACAGGAAAGTCAAGCTACAGATGTAAAAACAGGTGGTTAACCCATCCAATATCCCCATGTCATCTTTCCTCCCATGCACAAGGCAAACAGTTGCGGCCAAGCCGATGGAAAACGCTCCCAAGCAGATTAAAATATGCACATGGTGTCCAGCAACGAGAAGCACAGCTAGATTCATCAAGAAATTTGAGAAGACCCAATCCTGAACCCTTTTTCCAACCACACTGCATTTCATCCAGATTACTAATTTGTACAAATACCAGTTGCAACACCTGTAGTAAATATACCCAACTCTATTGATTGTCATATTAATCAAGACCAACACAACAAGCACATCCAGAAAAGCAATTGTGGCCATCGGCTGTTCACTTGGGCTTGGACCAGGACTAGGTCTTGGGCTTTGAGTTTGATGTTGTCCCTCCTTCTTTTTTGGTGTCCCCATGGTGATTGCCCCGAAAAACACCAAAGCCTCGAACCAACAAGCCACATACACCGGTAGACTTGACATTACCTTGAGAAAAGTATCGGAACCAACCCATGCTGCAACCCTAACAAATACCATCCTAAAATTCAACCAAATAAAATTCAGTAAACCAATCAACCTCTCCAGTGGCCCTGGTGCATACTTCTTTGTTTCCCTATATAACCACAAGAACAGGTCACATGCGGGATATTTATCGAACGGATGAAGTTCCCCTGTGTCCATTTCCAACCTGCCATTAAAACCAACAATTAAGTCGATGGGAAGAGTGACTCGGTGAGTCAGTAATTAATTCTTAGTAACAGCCCTAAAAAGAATTACTGTTTGTCCTATGCGATTTGTGTTGACTTTAGTAAAGTCAAAGTCTGTGAATCGGGACTCAGTGAGTCATTTCAACAAAAGTGCTACAATTAACACCTAAAATTCACCAACAAGAAAATAGAGCCAAAACACCAAATTTTTCTACAGTTATTAATAAATCCTGGCTTCAGAATTTCTCTAAATCCGATCTAGAGACTGGTAATGAAAATCAAAGAAAATGTGACTCGCTCAGTGACTCAGTTACTTATTCATCAACAAAAGTGCCTAAATCTAACTCGGGAACCCAACAGCAACACACATCCATGTCATGAAAGAAAAATTAAAGAAAAACCCCTAATCACTACTAATCTGGATATTGAAATTTGGGTCAAGCCCGGTTTGACCAAAAATGTCAATTCTACCTTTGAAGAGAATTCTTAAACAATGAATATCGAGATCTAAAAAATTCATGAAATTGAAAATTTACCTTATCAATGATGATGATGATGATGATTGACAAGGAAACTTTTCTTCAACTCATGGCATGTAGTCACAGGAAAAATGATGTGAACCGAAGACCTCTTATTATCAACAACATCACCTCACCTTCATAGATCGAGAACCCTCATTTTCTATTTTGATGATAATATACCACTTTTCTTGATGATGACGACGATGATATCTAATTTCTTTGCTCTACGCAATACAAGGAAGATAGAATAGAATAGAAGAAGAGAGAATCTAGGCAATGCAAAAACCAGATAGTGTGTCTGTACACTGGTGCGGCATTCCGTTGGAAAAGATTTCCATGAGTAACAAACCAATAAGGAGGGTGTTGTACACCTCTGTGACAAATGCTTACGTCTCTCACAATGGACCAGCAGAGAAAAAAGGTAAACGTTAACGTTAGTCATTTTTCCGTCACGCACATTCCCCGACGCTAGATTTTTCCAGCTCTTGTGATCGTGGCCGTTGTTTGAACGTACCTGCGGTGGTCCCCATCAAAGAGATTTGATAGAGACACGATGGATTTGTTTTCTCATCATTTATTATTATTCTGCGCCGCTTTCCAGTAAAAACTGCAAAAAGAGATTTCAAAGGCCAGCTGGCATTCCCGAGCAATCGTATGCTCTTCGGTGTGCCAGATGACGCTGGGTAGTGGCGTCAGATGTCTGCCATAGCAATCATAGCAGCCTTACGGCCCCGGCTCAACCTATGTTCAGCTTCAAGCATCACGTAGTCTGCGATATTGGACACATGATTTTTAGCCTCATACGTACGGTAAAAATATTATAAAATATTAATAAAATGATCTTATCCAGTGTCTTCATTGAATTATCCGGTTTATATCATCTAAATATTATTGTTGATGATTTCCTAAATTTTTTTCCTTAGTATTGCATGTTCATTGATTCCAGGATAAACTAAATAGTGTACATTGAACGTTAAGCTCACCGGTCAAAGTATCATGCGAAATTTAGTTTAACCGTGGTCTAAACAAAAGTTTAATTATCTACTTGAAACGGACAAATGAACAGTTTTGATATTTATATTTTAATAAATTATTCAGAAAAAAAAATTTAGAGAATTTTTAAGCAAATAGTATAAATTTTAACAAAGCAACTCATGTGATCTATTCCGAAGAGAAAACAGTTTTATATGGATAAGAATTTAAATTACCACAACAATAATAAGGTAAATAATTAGGTGAATAATGGAAAAGTTATTGAAGTTGTTCAAGCAGTTGTTAATGTCTTTGACACGTCCAAAAACCTAGTGAACCATGCGTATGATAAAGTGAAGAATATAAACTGGAGTTATAATACACCTAGTCAAAAATGTAAATTAGTTAAAATAATAAATAATATATTTTAGCTACTTTTTGAATGAATATATTTTTAGACATGTCCATAAACCTCAAGCTATCTCTTTGGGAATTTCATTATTCTTGTACAAATGCATTCTTTTATTGCGATGATACTTCTCGTTGCTCTTAATCTGATCAAAAATTTAAAATTATAATACCATTCTAAAAAATTTTAGATTGTTTGAATATTTGTAGCTCATACTTTTTTTTTTTTGCACAATCTTCCATTCATTTTTTCATATCAAATTCATGTTTGAACATTTTTTTTCTAGATTCTAATGAATCAAAAGGTTCGAATCGATAACGTTTTGTTGATCTTGAGACTCGAAGAAGTTCTCGAATTTTTTATTCACAATCGAATATTTTAGCTCTTTATTAGGGACCCATAAGAATCTCTCAAGAATTAATTGTTCTTTCCTTTGTTGTCTAGTGTGTTCTTATTCTTTTCCATCATCACTATCGAGCTCTTGATCTTTCAGAGATGAATTACCTTGTTTCAAGTAATGATTACCCTTTCTTATGTCTCTAGGCATCACCCTGCCTATGTCCTTGGCTCAATCTTTCATCATTATATATTTTATTTTATCCATGCTTATTCAATATAATTTTTATTAATTAAATTATGAAATAAAATAAAATAAAATGAAAATAATTATCCAAATCATACAAAGCTTTTGGTTCACATTTACATTTTCGACAATAGTTTAGTCCGTAATAAGCCTATTTAATTTGGAAGAGAAGATTCAACATGTTATAAGGGTTCTTAATTTAACAAATTTCTAATGTTTACTTGATTCTAAAGTCTAGTTTCTTCACTTCTAGGTAAATACTCACTACATAGGGATAAGTAAAAAACTTGACTACGATCAAGTAAACTGACAATCAATATGTTCAACAACTATCAATCTGCAATATGTTTTTGGCTGTTAATGAGAATCATTTTCCATACCTTGACCGATGCTTAACCAAGTTAGTTTGAATCGATTGGAAAAACATGGTAATGCAAAAAATGAGAGTTTATATATCTATGGAATAACAACTGTAAAATTTAAAGATATGATACTCCAAATTATGAAATTTAAATATGATGAAGCTGCATACCACATTTCCCTATCTAGTCAACCACTACCCTGATGTTTAGATTGTAAATAACGTCGTATTGAAAAACTCACATATGCATGATTTTAAAGTTTTCTTAATTTTTTGATGCTCTTGCAGCTGTTTATTCGGCTGCAATGTTTAAGGGAGACTGTTAAAAGATGGAAACCGAAACTCTCAAACATTTACAACGGATTAATTCGTCGAAGTAAACCAAAAGTGTTTGCTCAGCAAAATTTTACAACTTTCTAAATCCTTTTCATATCTTAGATTATGATAGAAATAAAATGTTATAAGGAATAAATCTAGACTTACATATGTTAATATGAAGATAACCTTGCATGAATTTTCATAACATTTCTTGGTTGCTGACAATAAATAAGGCCAAAAATAAGAGAACCCCGAGAATGTCAGGTGAGCTTGATATTGTGTATTACAATAAACTAAATGGTATACCAATTCGACTACCACTTTGAAGTTAAACCTATGCATCTTACAACAACTAATCAAGCCACTTTATGTCCAAACTACAAATAAAAGTTAAGCTGATCAAGATGGAAATCTCACCGTTGTAAGAACACCTTAGAGAAGATTTTTATTTCTAACAAATCACAATCAAATCTTGTGCAATTGACAACCTTAATACCTTGCAACAATCCACACAACAATACAAACCCAAATTAGATCAAATCAATACCATAGATAACATTTAACCAAATCAATGTTTCTACTCTATGGTAAAAAATTATCGAGAGGAAGTATATTAACACATAAACGACCACACCATCTACCTATAATGAACATCAGTTGCACGCTCATCAATTTTCCATGTGACGACACGTACTTCTTGTCTTTATATATTCCCTTATTAAGAATGTGAAGAATATCATATAAATGTTGTATTCGAGTGTTTGTTCATGATTATTTAGCACTTTCAATACATGAGTATGACAAAGAATTACATGCTTTTAGGTAGAATTGGTGCATGTTTAAGCAACCCGCTTTATTGTAGCAGTTTGGACTAATGTACCCTCCAATAGAGTATCATGCGAAATGTATTAAGAAGATTGTTAGCATGAACTTAGCACACAAAATATACTAATATATGTGTACTATTTAAGAACCTACGAATCTAAGTGAGGTAGAAAGAGGTTAGGGTGTGGGGTTCCTTTCGGCCTCTCAATAAATGTGATGAATTGTTCAATTGTTGCGTCATATATTTTCACCCTAGCATTATTATCAATGCAATCAACACAGAGTCTTCCGATTCTTCTTATTATTATTCTCAAGTGGATGGATGAACACAAAAAGGATAGAATATAAAGATGTTATAGGAGTGGTAAGCTAGACCGATTAGTTATTCTGTTAAAAAAAAATGACTTATATACATCCCATAACAATAAAAGGAGTGAGAATGCATTTATTTGTAGGTCAAAAACATCTGTAGGTTAAGTTCTATGTACATACGAATTAAGGGAAATGTCATATTGCAACTGGGTGGTGAATACATAAATAAATCATACAGGTGAATTGAGCAATAAGGCTTAGAGGAGGGACTCCATATTAATTACAATGTGGCATTACCCCTAGCACAACCCACTTCACTACTAACTTCGATAGTATATGTTCCATTAGCCTCTACAAAGATCAAAGCATTCAAATAGTAACCACAAACTCCATGATCAATCCTGGATGCCAATTGACTTTTTGATCTCAAAGTCAAACACCACTACTCTTTTTAGACAAAAAATATATGTAGATTGAACTTTCTATACATATGGATTAAGGGAAGTGTCATATTTCCACTGGGTGGTGAATAGGGACATGAAACACAGGTGAAGAAAGTAATAAGGGCTTTGAGGATGGTCTCCATAATAATTTACAATGTGACAGTACCCCATGTCAACCCACTTCACTGCTAATTAACTTCCATATTATATATTCCATTAATAATACCCAAACAATATCCTGAACGGAAATACAAAATCGACATTGATAAAATATGAACTCAAAAAAGAATACAACTATTGTATTCAAGAAGAACTGGAAGAAGAATAAACATGGATACCTTTATACCAAAAGATTGACTTGTTACCAACAGACACGTTTTAACATCATAATTTAATAGTTACAATTTATTCTAGCATTTTAGAGGGAACAATAAAATATGCAGTGTACATTTTATCGAAAGTGTACTTAAAATTAGTTGTGATTTTGTTGAAATCTAGAGTTTAAGCTTATAAGTTAGCATGCCCGAAGTTTTGTCGGACGGTTCAAATTAGCAGGGATTACAACCTCAGACGTGGCCTTTCAATTCTTTTTGAAACTGATATTTGTTTGACATTAAGGTTAGTCATTTCTAATTGGAAAATTTTGCAAGATGATGAAACCTAATTATATTAACAAACTTAGTCACGAAAATCCTTAGGTGAGACGTTTGGATTGATGGCTAGGTTAGGGATGGCTTTGGCCCGTGCCACAACTTGATCATTTGAACACTCTAATCAATTCCATCCAAATATTTACTAAGCTTTATGTCTAATATTTTAGCACACATGATTAGGTTAATTCTAATCAATGTCCTCCAAAATAATAAATTCTCAGTTGTCCTTAGTTTCATTTGAGACTTGAGCAAAACTCAGATTGGAGAAGAGTATGATCCTTGGGTTATAACATAAATAAAGTTTGGACAATATGATTTATGTCTCACGGAACTCATCGATCCCTACCATCCATGATTTATCTCACGGAAATCATGGATCGATACATGTCGTTCAAGGGGCCAAGGGCCGAGGCTTAACATGTTAGATCATTTTGTGTTATGTTTTCTGGTGGAACATATATATCATCCCAGTCCACAACCAGGAAAGTTCAAATCAAGAAACAATTACATCATACATCTATATTTACATCTATACAATCAGCTCCTTTTCCCCTCTGTAGTGACATCAGTACTAAATATATATGCATACTCCAATTGTATCCGTGACGACAAATCAGTATATAAAATGGCTAAAAAGAATGGTCGGTCTCCTTACAACGAGAAGCCAGTTCTCATTAAAAATCCAACAAACATTTTCAGCAATGATATGGTCTATAAAGTGCTCTATGTAGCTACTTTACAATCAAAATTTCAGTTAAAGTAAGAGTGTTTGACAAAATTTATTCTATATAGTCGCCCCATGTGCGGACTCAAATCTGAATGAAGTATTATATTTTAGATTTTCAGCCACTGTAACTCACGCTATCATAGTCGCCCAGATTTTGCTGCAAGCTACCTTGTAATCCTAGAATTGTTGACTTCATCGCATCCTGCAAGAAATGTTTTCTACTTTTCTTACTATAGTCAACTTCGATCTCTTAACAAAAGAGGCTAATCAAAGTAATTAAGTCAAGGGTCTAACTAATGAGAATTTGATAAGGAATGCATAAATAGAAGTATACCTCTTGAAATATGACCATACAAAACTACAATTTGAAAAAGCTACCACGAGCTCACCATTTTCCTATCCGTTACAATAGAGGGTAACAACTATTTTGTGTTTAATGGAAATGTCTGTATTTTTTATAATTTTTGATAATATACATGAAAGTACTTAAACTTCAATCAGTAATGCTAATATACATGACCATATAAATAAAGGAAGGTGAAATTACCTTTTCATATTGTTTTATATAATAGATTAGCCGATGTGTGAGGAACATTAAGATCTATCCTACTAAGAAAAGAAAAATGAGATCATAATACACTCTGTTACTATCAGTTTTTAATTAGAGATTTGAAATCATTTTGCAGTGAACCTAATAATTCTTGGTAACATTCGAAGCAAAGAATAAAGAACCCAAATTAGGTATATTACCTTTCTCGAAATAAAAAAAGGGTTGATAGACCATAAATTACATCAACTGTACATGAAGATGACCCTTCCCTGTAATAAGAATATCAAACATTAGGGACCATAATATTAAAAATTCAAATACTAAAGATGTCCAAAGCCATTAAAGGTTACAAAACACTAAAGATTTGGTTTCTACTACCACATTTTGTTCAAATAAATTTTCATGAATCCAATCATTAGTTTTCATCTAGCTGAAGATATACTTGTGCTCATTACAAAAGGCATGTCCATTCTTGCTTAAAGAAAATAATGAATTGTGCTTCCAGTTCAGGATATGCTAACTTATCAGTGAAGCAAGTAATGGAGAATGGTCCAGGTTATCCTTGCACCCAGAACAACACTCCGGCGTGTGTACATAAAGGTTAGCCGTAATTTGGTTTAGTGGTTAACATTAGTCCAGATGGCAGGATAATCCAAGATAATAAAGCTTCGAAATCGAGAGTTTACTTGATTTTGAACTACGAAAAGGATTAGCAAACATTGTAACTACATCTAAGTAAATTAAACAATTAATGTGACATTTTAAGTTCTTAAATTTCTCTCGGCAAAATTCTCCCAATTTTAATCCTGGCATATTTAGGGGCGACCCCAACGCAATTAGGGGTGATACTAAAAGACAAAATAGGTTGAAAATACTTATATGCCCCTTTATAATTGGGAGGTTAATCCATAATCGGTAGTTTGGGGCAACTTTATATTCGGTAGTTATATGAACTATTTTGATTTGCCGATTATGGTAAGATTTCGACAAAGATTATATTGTATAATCGGAAGTCATGATAACTTCATTTACTACCGATTATAGGCTCAACCAAATTAGAAAAATAGAGGATTTTTGAAAAATCTCATTTTGGGACAACTCTATATTTGGTAGTTATATGTATTGGATATTTTCAAGATTATTTGCCGCTGTCCGGGGGGCGTAGCCCCTCCCGGATGTGTTCTACCTGACAAGCCAGGTTGTGGGGGTCTAGGGGGAAATTCCCCCTAGTAGAGTGCGAGACATCGTCTCGTGGAAATTTATTCGGTTAATGAATTTGAAAACCTATTCGGTTTTCCATAAATTTTCACAAAATGTGTCTGTTCCCATAGGGTTTCTTCAAGAGACACCATTGGTTGGATATTTGAAAAGAGAGCCAGGATAATCGTAAGTTAGTATAACTATCTTGACTACCAATTATGGTAGGATATTTGCAAAGAGAGCCAATGTATAATCGGAAGTCATGATAACTCTTCCTTTCTTACCGATTATAGGCTCAACCAAAATTTAAAAAAAAAATTTTTTTGCAAAATCTGATTTTAAGGCTACTCTATATTCGGTAGTTATATGAACTATCATGACTACCGATTATGCCAGGATATTTACAAAGAGAGACATTGTATAATCGGAAGTCATGATAACTCTTCATTTCTTATCGATTATGCGCTCAACCAAAATTCCAAAAAAAAAAAAAAAATTTGCAAAATCTGATTTTGGGGCTACTCTATATTCGGTAGTTATATGAACTATCATGACTACCGATTATGGTAGGATATGAGCAAAGAGAGCCACTGTATAATTGGAAGTCATGATAACTCTTCCTTTCTTACCAATTATAAGCTCAACCAAAATTCCAAAAAAAGGATTTTTGCAAAATCGATTTTGGGGCTATTCTATATTCGGTAGTTATATGAACTATCATGACTACCGATTATGGATAGAGGATTTTATTTTGGGGATACTTTATATTCGGAAGTTAAAGAAATTAAATTGACTTCCGATTGTAAAATTATCTACCGATTATAAAGGGTAATTTCGCCATTAAAAAAAACGTCCCAGAAGTTATCTACCGATTGTGAAATAACCAAACGATTTTGACCTATTTTGTCATTTTGTGTCGCCCCTAATTGTGTTGGGGTCGCCCCTAAAAGTGGATGCATTTTAATAACATGACCAATTTAGCTGATAATTATTCTTTTGTCCTGGGATAAAGGTTTGACAATCAGTTGAACGTCACCGACTCAACAAAAGTGCATTAACTGCTCATCTGTCGTATTGTATGTATGAAACCACAATCTTGTAGCTGACGTCCATTTCATAAAACCAACATCGAGCAGCTACAAAGTATTGCAATTATCTTGGCCTATCTGTATGAAAAATAATCCTAATTTCAGGAACTCAACGGGCCTATAAAATTCACTCAGCTTAAAAGATGAATAATACATTTACTTTTTCTTAGCCCCAGGACATATTCGCTCTGAATAATCAAAGTACTGTTTATATATCTTAAACCATGCTAACAATGATTCAATACCATGTAGGCATATATCCCATTGACGGGACACATGATAGATGCACATAAACAATCAGCTGTAAAGATTAAAAAATAGAAAGGAAATTGCATTATTGATGGTTCTATCCATAAGCTATACGAAACTTATTCCAGAGATTTTCCTATAGGGGGCCTCACATCATGCTCACTTGCTAAGTTATATAAATGTTTCGCCTTTAATTATAGAAAATGTTTAAATCCATGTAAAGGATTAGACACAAAGGACTAAATTTACATCCTTAGAACCTCAAGGATCATAAATATCATGCCAAGGAAAATTGAGAATCGAGATATCAATAAATGTATCGCGAAAAGGTTGTGATCCTTACATATACACAGTGATTTCTCTCCACACATTGGCCTCAATATTTTTTGGGGTATACCTTAATACAGCTACTGCTTCATGATGTAAGGGATCGTCATGATTAGGATACTGCAATTATTCACAAACAATCACTGTTAGGATGTAATCTAAAATGGATAAACATGCAAGATATTATACTCTTTAAGGATTTTATCATACAAATGTCTCTCATGTTTGACTCCCAGTGAAATAGTTCAACCAAAGAGAGACAATTCATACATGCTACTAAACAATTTCCAAAATACAATGATATGTACTGTAATTGTCTCACTTGATGCAATTAACAGCACATGAGTTACTCCACTCTTTCGTTTCATCTAATGCAAGGGCTGGTACCAAATCAATAAAAATATTAAAGAAGCAATCATAACAGACCATGCGTAATCAAGACTAAACAACAAAAGCACCAATAAAGTCAATATTAGGGGTAAACTTGCAGAGATGATCCCACATATAAACATCGAATGCCAAATTTCCAAGAGGATTCAAAATCAACCCCTGTAATGAATGAGACAAAGCTGTCAAGATATAATCAAACAAAAGAACCGAAAGAAAACCCTCCAAAGTTCCTAGCTCCAAGGGAAGGGTTCCCAATTTAGTGAACATTCCAATCTACTCTATGGTTAGAATCCCTTCCATAGCAAATTAATTATGCAACAGAAGATTATAATTAGAGGTACAAATGACAATGGCCCTGTTAACAAATATTTCCCTCCAATGTCCCTAGACAGCCTATAGCTAGAAGGAACTTATCTTCCTATAGTTTCTAGAGTGAGAAAGATAAATTAAGGAGTGACACTATATCTGTGATAAAAAAAACAGGTCCACGACTTTTTCATCACTTTCACTTTCTGAAATCAAAGGAACTTATCAAAGTTTCTAAAGTGAAAAAGATAAAAACATATCAATAAAACAAATCACCACAGCAACAAATAAAAATTCCAAACCAAATCTCCATAGCAACAAAGAAAAATACATGAATAGTAAGTGTAACTATATGTTACCATCAAAATGCAACGTTTTCCTGTAATACTCACATATTTATCAGTAAGAAACACTATTAACACCTTAAATTTGTTTATCATCTTTGCGTCCAAAAGATTCAAGAAAGAATACTATTAACACCAATGACACCTCCCGATGACACCTCGATTTGTTCATATTACGAAGAAAAAAAACCTAAAACAGTAACGTGGTACTACCAGAAAGACCACTTTCCCTCTTCTGCACAGATTTGAAGACATATTATCAGTATAATGACCTTCCGCTGAGGTCAATTTGGAAGAGAAAAAAAAATCTATAGCCAGAACATCAGAAACAAACAAAAAAAAAAAAAATATTGCAGCAAGACAAAATTTGGGTTACTGAATTGTTTTGTGATAATCTTTGAGTTGATTTTTGAAACCAATAGGGTGAAAGTTCCTCCATTGAGAAAACCTTGGGATTCCTGCTTGATTCATATGTGTTCCCCATACCACATCCGTTAACTAAGCCACCAAGGTTTCTGAAAACACGAAAAAGCATTATCTCATCCCTTGGTTGAACATATCTTTTAGATGCAGTTTACTGCACACATATATAAGATTCATTGCAAGGTATAAGAACATCAAACCACCACTTAGAGACATGACACAATTGATCTATTAAATATATTTCTTATTTCGTAATAGTTTCTCCTCGTATCAAACTTTTTAATCACTACAAAGTAAGATCCATGTTTAAAGTACTTAAAAGCCACAATTTAGCTGTCAAGAGGCTTAAGAGCACACATAGCAATATTACATCTGACACACATTAAAGGATTTGCATACTATTTGTCCTATCTAATCACCTGACTAAAGCAATGATTCACACACTTCTTGAAGAGAATAGAAATGAATTGCAAACACATACAACCCTTATTAAGGTCCTGCAGACATGTACAACCTGAATTGCAATTAAGCTTTCATATATCACTTCCTGTATAAACTCTGTACATGGAATGCCTATTTGTGCCGAACCTAATTTTGGTCTAGTGAATTATATATCCTTTGAATCAAACCTATAAAACCCATAATTCAAAAATCACAGGTAATCAACACCAAAACAAGAATTTTTATTACCTAATAGTGTAAGGATGAAGACCTTGATATGACGCATCTAAGCATGAATTACTATTTATGTAACACTCCTTTAATTATTGTTTTTCAACTTCGTCATCGATGGGAAAACAAATCTGAAGTTGTAGGTTAATCATCCCACGAATTTTTTGATCGAGAAGAAGGAGATCAAACGGAAAAGACTTGATTTTTTTTCCCAATCAGTATTTAGTTGTATAATATCTACATTGATGATTTTTTACTTTTTAAGGAATCTACATTAATGAAAAAACAAAATTACATTTACAAATAATGTCATATGATTCAAGTAAGGTACCTTTTCCCCTAAATCCCAAAGAACAGCTTCATCCTCGGGTATATAAGTGCCGATACATCCATTTCCCATTAGAAGCGCACCCTACACTGATGTATATTTAAGGGTACATTATTTATATGTCCCTACTTTTAACTCCCAATAAATATATCCATATGCAATAATAAATATGTCCCTCCTTTTTTATAACCTTATCCATTTAATATTAGATTACCTTAATACCCTCACTCATATAATATTTTTCTTTATTTCAAAATACAACAAATTTCTTCCTCTACCACTTCACCACCACCACTAGAACCACCACCACCAACATTCAACTACCATTCCACCACCACCACCACCGTTCAACAACCACCACCTACCAACCGCCACTACAACCAATATTCCACCACCACTCCTTCACCGCCACCATTACACCACCACTAGTCCGCCACAACCACAAGTTCGCCGCCACCACCACAAGTTCGCCGCCGCCACCACCACCGTCACCACTGGTTCAAATATTTTTGTATCAACAACAATAGTTGATCCAAATAAAAATATAACCAACAGTAGAAGTTTATCTAGTTTATCCAAGAAAAAAGGATCAACAGTAGAATTTTATCTAATTTATCCAAGAAAAAAGGATCAAGAGTAGAAGTTTATCCAATTTTAGTGGATCAATAATGGAAGTTGATCCATGTAAAATTGGATCAATAATGATAGTTGATCCATGTAAAATGGTGTGAACTTGGCGTGAGTCGAACACGCATCATCTGACATGGAGTCAGTCATGCTAACATTGCACCACAAGTTCAACATTGGGAAAAATTTACATGATTTAAAATACAAAAACATGAGTTCAAAGGATCAACAACAGTAGTTGATCCCATATAGATGGATCAACAACCATAGTTGATCCAATATGACTTACTGCTTCAACCAAGATAACCACCATATTTCATTACCTGTAGCTTCATAAACACCAATAGCTTCAAGACCATCTTCAAAACCAACCTCGACAACTACAAACAACCAGAACCACCATTATACTACTATTTCCATGACTAATTTCTCATTCGTACCTCTACACCATTATCTCCACCAACAAATCACACATCTCCACCACCACCACCACCACCAACAACAAAACAACCAAAACCAAAATCTTACACCAATTTCATCATTCCAACCAAAAACACCATAGTTGATCCAATAAAAAAATGGGTCAAAAACAGTAGTTGATCCAAAATATATGGATCAACAACCATAGTTGATCCAACATATATGGATCAACAACCATAGTTGATCCAATATCACTTGCTGCTTCAACCAGAGATAACCACAACAACACTCATAAAAAACAATGACTTCATCTCCTTCATTGTAGTAACCACCAACATCATCTTCTGCTTGCTATATTTCATCCGCAACAAACACCACAACAACACATAGATTTACAATACCATTCACCACACAATTTAGAGAAGATAAGTAATTGAGGATATAGATAGAAAGAGGAGTTGCAGAACCTAAAACCTAAAAATAAAGTCGAACATTACCAGTTTCAGAATCAACAAATCTGGAGCTCTAATCAATGAGTTCAAATCTCTAACTCAAAATCCACTTTTAATTGAATCCAAAATCGAAATTACCAAAAATTGAAAACCAAAAACTCAAATCGATCTCTGAATCTGTATGAAATCAAAAGAAAATCGATCGTTAAATATGTATGGAATCAGTTGAAATTAAAAAAGAAAATTGTGACAGATCTGTTGATACTAGTGGTCGTGCTAGTTGTGGTGGCGATCAAATCGTATTTTCTAGCTTCAATTTCTTCAAACTCACAGAATCATATCCTAATTTCACCAAATTCCCATTTCTTCTTCATTCTCAACTTCAACACAAGGTCATGAAATCAAGTTGAATCGACACACAACATCGACATCATCTTCATGACTCATCTTAGATCCACCATTACCTGTGTTCTTCCCAATTGAAATCAACACAAAATCAATTTTGAAAAAAATCTGAAACCTAAAATCGTCGTCGCTTGAGAGACACCTTCGTCATAATCATGGTTACTTCATCTCTCTCTCAATCTAAAATATTACTGGTGGTGTTGGTCTGGAACATCAACATCTCTTAAAATAGATCACAGAACACATATGGGTTAATGGTGACGGAGAAAAGATGAGAAGGAGAAGGAATTTTCGATCTGGAAAGTTGGAGATTTAGATGGTGATTAAGGAGGTGGTGGTGGTGGTTATGGTGATAGTACTGGTGGTGTTGGTGTGGTGACGATGGAGATGGTAATGGTGTCGAAAATGATTTTGATGGTTCTGTTCTCAGAATTGAAGAAGAAGATGAAATATTAACACATACGGGTTAAAAATGGAAATCATCTAAATAAATTTTTTAATAAAATTTCAAATATGCCATAGGGACATTTGTAAAGTCTGTCAGGGATATTTGTGAAGACCCATCAAAAGGAGGGACAAAATTTCAATTACCACTATATTTAAATAGATCTAATAAGTAAAAAATTAAGTCGCGAAGCATATGTATGTTCAAGAAGAGCCAACAAACCAAACAATAATGCAGTGAATAATGATATAGAAGTTGCCCGAGAACATGAAGGTTGTAAAGCCTACCCTAAGTTTTTGAAACAATCAACAACTGTATAAAAACCAAATAAGCTCCAGCAAGCACTATTAACCCTATTTAACATTACCATAAGAACAACAACTGTATCCCACCATCACCGCGTAAGAACATATTCAACAATAGCACCAAAACCACAATCACCAGCACCATCACCCCAACCAATAAGACGCAAACGAAAAACAAAGGAAAGAATGAATCGTTAATCAAGATTATCTTGTAAAAGTACCAATAATGGGTTATTGGTAATCCAAAATCGAGGGAAGGAAAACTCATACCTCAACTGTAAATCACTTGTGGATTGGGTTCTTTGAATTAGAAACCATACAGAATAGGAGAACAAATCTTCAAATCAACCTATCATCACCTACGGGAAAGAAGTAAAAGAAGTAATTAAATAACAAAGTAAAACAGGTGTGGAAAAAAATAAGACGAAATAAGTAAACCTAAATTTTTTAGAGAAAACCCAACCCATTGGAGATTTATTATCACCTGCATTATCGAAAGACAAAAAAGATTTTCCATGTTCAAATTGCTGAAGTATTATATTAAATCCACGTTTCTGAGGATGGTAATAAGATCTTCCTGTGATTGTTATCTGGATTAAAAACAAAACACGATTAAGAAAAAAAAATCTAATGGAAATTTGGTACCAATTTTATAGAGTTTATTTTAATTCTGGGAAATAATGAGAAATTTAGGGTTTAAGATTTACCTGAGAGAAGTAAGATTCAGAGACTTCGAGAGCGAAAGAGGAACTGTTATAAGATGGAATGATGATCAAAGAGAAGGCGAAGGGAAATAAGTATTCCCGGAGAAACATAAGAAAACTCGAGGGATCGAATGGATGGTTATATGGAAAAATATAAGGAGAGGATTTAGGTTAGTTATTTAGGAGAGAATTGAATGTTTAGTGCGTCAATTTAAAAAAAAAACTTGGAAAGGTATTTAACGTTTTTGAAACCGGGAAATTTATGGTAATTTATGGTAAAAACCGAGAGTTTGTGGTAGGGGTGAATCCTTCGTAGCCGTTTAATGACTCCTCCATCCGGAGCATCCCAACCAACGGATCGGGCCTAAATTAAACGTAGTACGTCTGATAGCTTTAGTCATCATGGACATAAACCTCATACCTTTTTATAACAATGATAAAAGAGAGATTTGGGTTATTTTCGGTCGTATTCAACAAAATACAGCTATGAAGCTTATGGGGGATACTGATACAGGGTTTTGCCGGTTTTAAAAATATGGGTCACGGAGTACGGTGAGATTCATGTACTTATTTGAAAACATTATTGGGCTATTCATCGAAGCAAGACAGGGAGGACCTTTATATGGTCAATTTTTTTATAAATGGTAAATAATCAATTGACACAAAAAGATTGGTGTTGGTCTTTTTAACTTGACACAAGTATCCCTCCCTTTTAGTCCAATTACTATAACTCATTATATATCATATTTTTTAGGGGTAGAACTGGAAAGCAAACTTTAATATAATAAATCTAAAAATCATGTGCCTCGGAATTTTACAAATTTTATCTCGATTGAAAGGTAATAAAAAAAACTACGCAATGAATATAAACAACATTATCAAATTTAGAGGTTTTACGAAAAAAATCAGGGGTATTTATCATTTTAGGTACAATTTTAGAAAATTAAATGTATATCCATTATACAAACAAATGATACATAATACTTTATGTAGCAATATTTTGGTTTATGCATCGACTAATTTTTCGTCGCAACTAATAAAACGATGTACTCCCTCCGTGGTAGTTTAGCTCTCTCTTTTCTCGTCTATGTTTCATCGTTTGGATGAAATGTAGCTTTTAATAAAATTTTCCCTTTTGATTTCAAAAAAAAAAATGTACTCTCTCCTTTTCAAGAAAATTGATACTTTCAATTTATGCACAATTCTCGAAAATTGAATACATAATCATTATGCAAACCACCACAAAGGATGCATAATCAACTTCAAAACTTACAAAATCAGATGCATAAACCACCACTTTGTTTTTTGAAATAAAAAATTCGTTTTCAAGTAATTCCTATCATTAAATACACATTAATTAACAAGGACAAAAAAGTGTTGACGGATCATACGGTAAAAAAAAATCTTCATATTATTTCAGATTTCAGATTTGATAAATTTTTATAACACTCGGCAGTTCCAGCAAATTTTTCTTCTATGAAAAAAGGCTTATATGAAATGGAGGAGAAAACGCTAAAGAATTATGTAAAGTGGTGAAAGTTATCCATCATCAAAAATAAAAGAGATTTTGGAGTTTTTTCCGTGAGTTGGCAACAGACTGAAAAGGATAAACGTTAACCTTATGTCGGATGGAGCCACAACCAGTTACTAACCATCATTTGATGGCGATCTACAATTGGGCCAATTAATATAGATCATGAAGCAAAAGAACAAAGAAAAAAAGGGTTTTGGTATTGAAAGCGTGAATTGATTTTTCATTTTTGAGAAGCAATTTGAGTATGTTGAAACATCTAGCGTCGATTCATGCTTGAAGCGGAAATATTCTTGTAGATTCACTTCAATTTGAGTATGTTGAAGAAATTTGATAGATTCACTTCACATTAACAACTCGGAAAAAAATGCTAAAATTTGAAACGAAGTGTGAAGCGTACGTTTTTAAAGCCCATGGCTATAGCCAAGGAAAATTAGGTCCTGATTACTTGAATGTTGGTTATTCTTTTCAAACTTAACCCTTTATTGTGCTACTTCGTAATCTAATATATCACATACTGCTAAGTGTTATTATTATAATATAGAGAAATTTATTATTAGGAAGAAAAAATAAGATTATTTACAAGAATTGGTGGGGAGCCTAGTAACAAGATGTGCTTCAATATCTTTTTGAATAACAAGTCTAATTTTATGCAAAGGGAAACCACCTACTTTATTATTATTATTATTATTATGCGAGTTTGTTACATGATATGATATCACCGTCTTAACTAAATATGACAGTAACGTTAGAAAGAGCTTTGATCCTTTCAAGATTACTACCTTTCCCCTCTTCCGCTGCTATGTATACAAGGAATTCCAAATGCATTGTTCCACGAGTGAACGAGGTTTGGAGTAAATTTAGCGATAAAATTGGATTAACAAGTAGATCGAAAAAGACACAACTATCATTAACATTGGTAATACCAAGCATAACCGTTTTTAATTAACTTAGAAAAATTGCGTATATTAACGAATCATATGAAGCAAAAAGATCGTTTGTTTTATTATGATAGTGAGGGACTCTATGCAGGTTTTTCAACTCATTGTTGCACGATCAAATTTTCTTTACCGAATCATTCTAATTGATTGTTTTTTCTGAGAAAATGTTGCACAAAAAGATATCTTCAGAAAGAAACAAAAAATGTTTGTTCAAGCGAGTTAATAACAAAAACCAACAGTTTTTTTTTCCTCGGCAAAAGTAAGAATATATTGAAAGGTTTACTGGGAGTAAGCGAAAACAACACCCACAGTCATACAAATAAGACTTCCCAATTCAATTTTCGGCACAGCGAAAGAAGAAAGAAAGGAAAACCTCCCTAAAAACTAACCTGACAGAAAAAGAAAAAACCCAATACGGTCCACAATAGGACTTTGATTTACAAAAAATTGCCCCCAGTTCGATTTTACATTGTCTAAAGAAATGCTTTTCAGAGCTTCCACATTCTTACACCAATAATATGCCTGTGTTTTCACTTTTTCAATGACTTGATGAACTTCGAAGTTGATTCCTTTGAAAACCAAGTCATTTCTGGAATTCCATATTGTCCAAGTGATGGCTGCCGGGAGAATTTGCCATAAAACTTGTCCAACGGTGGATAGGTTCTTCACCTTCCAACCTTTGATGATCAAGTCGATACAGTTTGGCATTACCCACTCCATTTTCACGTAAGATCTGAAGTATAACCAAATCTTTGTAACCTCAGGACAGTGGAACATCAAGTGAGAAGTTGTTTCACCCTATTTGCGACATAACAAACATCTGTTGATAATTAGCTTACCTTATTTATAAAGGGTGTACATTGTCGCCATCTGTTTATGATATAATTGCCATAAAAAGAAACCCACTTTGTGTGGCCAAGCTCTAGACAAATGCTAAGGTTTGGAGTTTCAATCTCATGTTCTTTTTCAAACCAAGAGTAAGCCGATTTGACATAAAATTGGCCCTTTTTGTCAAAAGAACAAGATGGAACATCTTCTGAATTACCAACTATTTTATCTTCAAGAAGACTAAGTAAATAGCATACCTCGTCGATTTGATGTTCAGTCAGCCTTCGGGACAATCCTAAATTCCAGCTCCCACCATTTGCAATAGTAGCAATGCAATATTTTACTATCTAATTCTTGGAATCTGAGATAAAGTATATGCTTGGGTACCTGACTTGGAAAGAATGCTCACCTACTCAAGTATCTTCCCAGAACCTAATGGTGTTTCCATCCCCCAAAGTGAGAGTTGAACCTTGTTTGAAAGCCTTTAGCTGCGAAAAAATGCCTTTCTAGACTCCACAATATTGGTTAAGATTTTTGGGTTTCTTTGTTTCACGATCAAAATTCTCATATTCATATTTTGCGACCATTTCTTTCCTCCAAAGATCAGTCTTCTCCCTATTAAAACACCATCACCATTTCGAAAGTAACGCTTTATTCATGCTCTTCAAAGACTTGATTCCCAAACCGCCTTTTTTTAGGGGAATGTGACACGTTTCCCACGCTATGTAATGATGACTTTTCTCTGTCTCGGAGGAGTCCCATAAGAAATCTCGCATAACTTTTTCTAAAGACTTGATCACTTTGGCAGGGGAAATAAAAAAAGATAACATGTATATTGGAATACTTGCTAAAACACTCTTTATAAGTGTCAATTTTCCTTCTTTAGTGAAACTTGATCGTTTCCACGAGCACAATCTAGACTTGCACTTTTCAATTAACTCTTCCCATTTTTGATTCAAGCTCAGAAAATCTCCTAAAGGCATTCCCAGATAAGATGTAGGAAAAATTTCCGCTTTACAACCGAGCAAGGTTTCCATAGAATCCAGATTTACAGCATTTGCTACTCCAAATCTATAATACAAAACAGAATGGGTTTTTGAGCTTGGACGGTCGGATAATATTTTGAGAGACAAACGTTGCAACCGACCATCCCAATCTCATCCCAGCGAAAGACATCCGACGGTCATCATTTCTGTAACCCCTCTCATTACTAGTCCAAATTTATTAATCTTTAATTATTGCATCACCTCTTAACTCAAAATATTCAAAGAAACATTAAATGAAATCATAATATATCACATATGCATTAATTGGATATAGTGATGGCATGATGAATCTAATGGGAAATGAGATTTATTTATTTATTTTTATTCATAACTCATAAGTGAGATATGCATACACACTATTACTTAAATAATTTTGTGTTCATTTTTGGATAATGTGTATGAATAATTTTACAATGTATTTATAGACATTATTTCGCTTAAAAAAAAATAAAAATTTATCTTGCAAAGGAACACGATTGAAAGCCCGAAAAATAAAATAAAAATTACATCAGTCAGATATCATATTAAAGCAGTGCTGTTACGACACGATCTCTCTCTAGATAGTTATTAGATTCCCCTGTTAACCTCATGTCGTGCCGTCAATCAAGTAGAATTGAAAGAAAGAAAAAATAAATTATTTTTTGTGTGTTGGTAAGGATTTATCTATTAATAATATATTATGCCCTCCCTCATTTTGTATGTTTGTAGGAAGAAATAAGATATGGGCCAAAAATATATATTTCAAGATATAATTAATAACACATAAGAGTTCTTTATCAAGTAAACTAGATAACAACTACATATATATTTTTTTTTTTCGTAAAATGAATTGGTAAAATACTTCAGGTTGTTACATGGAATGGAGATACAATCTTAAAGAGATTGTAAATTAATCCAAGCTTGATCGAGCTTATGCGAGCGGTTTTAGTTTGATTCATCAAAAATAAAATAGTTTAACACGATAAAAAAATTTGATTAGCAAGATTTGATTTCAGTTTTATTCTTTAATCCACTATACTTTCAACCAAAATTAAGAATTATTTATATAAAACTTACCGATCCATTGGTTTACAGGTGTGAAATTCAACCTAACAACATTTCGAAATATAATCAATAATTAAATAAATGTCGAATTATTACTTTTTTATTAGAAATTTAAAAAAACTTTTTGTTAGTCTCATGTCGTGTCGTTACGGCACGAGTTATTTCTAGTATACAACAAAAACCAACTGGTTTTTCAACTCATTTAAATAACATTCCCACTTTCTATTTTGCTTGTACCCTTTAGTAAATTATGATGTGACATAGTAACACGGTAAAATTAGAATCCTATTTTTGGGGCTGAAAAAGTCCCAAAAAGTCAGGTCTTTTGGGGGCTATTTTGGTTCAGCAAATAGCAATTGAGTTACCCCATATCCAATATTTATCTAATGACTAAAGTGCGCCAATATGATTTTAGATAATAAACTTGATTAACATTATTAATCATGATTAGCATATGAATTAAGAGTAATTCATGTCTTTAAGTTAGGTGTAGATGAAATGAAAACCAAGAAAAAAAAATCAAAGGGAAGAGAAGAAGAAGAAGGAGAGGAAAAAAAATTGGGGATTTTTTTTGGAAAATGAGTGATTCAAGCAAGACTTTTGATGTAGGTGAGCCTTCAGCTTCAAAATATGATAACATTTTAATACCCATCAACAACGATGAGTTCTTTGCTGATTTTTCAGAAAATCAAGAATTTTTTTCTCAAACTCAACCTAACCCTTATGAACCTTAAGATGATTTCGAAGGATCAACCCAAGAAGTAGAAGAAATCGAAGAGATCAATGCTCAAGATTACCAGGTATACCTCTATTCTAACTCCAGTTTCAGTTTTTAAGGTCAGAGTGGCAAGAAGTTTCGTTTATTCCGTTCCGAAAACCCCAGGTTTCAAGATGTCAAGACTAATCACGGCTGGGAAACCTAGAAATCCTGGTCGTTATCCTGTGTAACAGATCACATCTAATGAACTCCCATCCGTTATCAAAGAGTTACGGCTGGGACGATGAATTTTCCTGTACATAACTTAAAAATTACGGCCAGGTTTTTTCTATGTGCATGGGAAGCATTTAATACTGTCGGTGGAGGTATGGTTTACCCGAACGTAACTTTTTTACGTCTCGTTTTCTAGGCCGTAAGCCTACTCTTGCAGTTACATGACAATGTATGTCTTGGAATACCTGGACGTAACAAGTTTATGGTTCAGAATTCGACCCAGACGTATATCATTTGATGGCTGGAAAATATCATCGACCCAGCCGTATACGTGACGACGGTTGGGATATAACTTACTTACCCAGCCGTTTACTTATGACGGCTGGAATATCACTGGTTTACCCAGACGTTGGTGAGTGTTTAAATTTCTTTTGTGAATAATTATGTGACATATATCATTCTATTATAGATTGTACCGTACATTCCGGTGGAAGACCAAGAGGTGTGTATAGAAGATGAAGAGGTGGTTATTGAAGAGCAAGAGGAGGTTATGCAAGATCAACCCCAACCTATGCACGTTTTCGAGGACACAAGTGCTCACTATGCAAAAAACTATGAGTGGGAAGATAAGGAAGATGCAAAGAAGTGGGCTCGTGCACAAGGGTTGAAAAAGATGTGCATCATAGTCCAGAATAAACAAGTTAAATACGACAGTTTTGAAATGGTTTGCAAGTGTAGTGGAAAGTATGAGAGCCATTGGAAAAATGGTAGTGAGTATGTACGAAAACCACAAGGAAGAAGGGAGTATATAGTACGAAGAGGTGCAGATTCCCTTTTAAGATTCAATTTAAATGTAACACCGATACGAAAATGTGGTATATGGTTAAAGTCATCTCGGGTTATCATAATCATCCTATTCCAAAGAGTTTGATCAACCATCCCTATTCGGCAAGGCTCAAGCTCTTAGAAAAGTAGTTAGTACACGTGTTGAGTAAAAGACACACAAGACCTATTGATATTCTTAGTGGCGTGAAGGTGTTAAACCCCCAAAACTCATCCTCATTGTCAACTATCTATAACGAAAGAGAAAATTTTAGAAAAGAGTCATGGAAAGAAAGAGTGCTTATGAAACAATTATTGTTTTTGTTTGAGGAGGCAAAGTACTCTACCGCCTATGATACGAATGAAGAAAATGAAGTGGAATATCTTTTCATCGCCAATCCGGAATGTGTACACTTGGAAAGAATCTTTCATCAAATTCTCTTTATGGACTGCACGTACAAAATTAACAAGTATAACATGCCGATATTTCACTTTGTTGGGCAAACATCTACCAAGTCGACATTTACGGTTGCTTTTTGTTTATTGAAAGACGATACGAAGGAAAGTTATTTTTAGGAATCGCAAAAGGTGAAGTTATTGTATCAAGAAGGTTATACTCCACGGGTCTTGATTACGGATAAGGAGCAAGCATTGATGTGGGCCATACCCCGTGTTTTGCCCTACGCGCATCATCATCTTTGCACGTTTCATATATTGAATAATGTGCAAACTAATTGCAAGAGAGTTATATGGCCAGCAAAGAAGACCGAGATGGAGAGGATTAAAAATCGGGTTATTTGGTTTTTGGTACTCAGATTTTGACCGAAACCTGGGTTTGATCCAACATTTGTCCATCCTTTGTGTTTGGTTTAAAGACCAACGTTGACCCGCGTTGACTCGGTTAGATTTTGATTTCTGTTAACTAATTATTTAAAAAATAAATAAAACTTAATTATTTGACGTCGTTAACTTAACCGTTAACACGTGAGACACTAAAAACTCACATGTCTAACTGATCCTAATCGCCTCTATCATGTTCTTCATTCGATTTCTCCATTTTTATTTCAGAAATTCCTCTTCTCCTTTTAATCCTAATCGCTATATCTCCATTGTTCTTCATTGTTTAATGAATTCCAAGAAAATCAGCTACTAAGGTTAACCGTACAGCCATCATTGCTATGAACCCAGCAAATGGAAATTTCAACTATGGAGTTTCCGACAAATATTCTTTAGTCAGTGCTTCTGTTGCATCCGACAAGATGGTAAGAAATGAACGAAACCAATTGCGAGAATTACACCGGATACAAATGCTTTAGCTGCGAAAAAAAAAATTCGTTCTTAAGAATTCCTTTTCTTTTCCGATGAGTTGAAGTGCAATTCCTGCTGTCCCTGAGATTAGAATCGCTACGATTGCTTTATTTTTCATGTGAATGCTTCTGAATTGTTTCTGCAATCTGTTGTATTGGTTTCTTTAAAGCCAGTTGTCGCCATTCAAGTCTGAAATTAACTCCAACATAAAATTTCCCTATTTTTGACAAAACAAAAACAAGCCCAAAATTTTAGAACCCTTATATTACAAACCCTTCAATCAATTTCTTTTATAAACCCTAAATAAAATTCCAAAATCTCTCAAATCTTCTTACTAGAATGAATTCCCCAAAAAGGAGTCATCAATCAATTTCTTCTTCCCATGTGTAATTCCTTCCCTTTCATTCATCAATCAATTATGAACCCTTCGAAATGAAACTCCTTCTGTCAAAATTTGATCTTGTTAATGAATTTGTATCAAAACTTCAACCCTTTATTCTCCTTGATATCAAAACCTTCTATTCAATTCATTAATCAGTAAATAAATTCTTAATGAAACACGGCTTCAACCTTTTGTTCTTTTTAATATCAAATTCTTCAAAGATAGAACTAAGAGAAAGACTAGATTCCATGACCTCCGATCAATTACAATTGGTCGATGTACTGGATTTCCATCAAATAGGTTTCTATATTTTTTATATAAATCTCTCTTAGCCATTGATATTTTTGTTGCGTGCAGATCTGATACGAGACGTACACGTGTAAGAAACGTGAAGGACTTCATCAGTCATTGTTAGTAAAGTTATTATACTTTTGTAATTCACTATTTAATTGGTCAAAAGTTATACACGTCATCGGTTTACCGAGTCAACACGGGTCAACGTTGGTCTTTAGACCAAATGTAAAGGCTGGACAAATGTTAGACCAAACCCAGGTTTTGGTCAAAAACTGAGTACCAAAAACCAAATAACCCTTAAAAATCTACCTTTGGAGAAACAACTAGAAGAAAAAGAAATTTTTGGGATGAATGACAAGATAGCCGAGGTGATTTGGGATGAATTTCAACGTGATTGGGAACAACTAATATGGTCGCTCACTGAAGCATTATATTTCCAAAGGGAGAGTTTTGTAATGGAAAAATGCTCAACCTACCCAGATGTTATAACATATTTGAAGAACGAGTTATTGGATCCCCACAAAGAAAAGTTTGTTAGTGCATGGGTAAACCGTTATAAACATTATGATAATAAATCCACAAGCACGGTGGAGTCGGCTCACTATCGGTTCAAGAGTAAGTTAAATGGTTGTGATTGTGGATTCGTTGTTGTTTTTGAAGCTATGGTCGAGTATTTCAAGCGTGATCTCGATAGCATTGTAGGGGAATTTGATAAGATCCGATCTAGATTGGTTGTCGACTACCGGGAAATCCCTTGGCTCAGGGGAATAAGTTTATATGTTTCTCAATGGGAAATCCTATAAAATGATAACGGAAGTGGAGGCTTGGGAGGAACACAATTTCCCACCGGGAATGAGATGTAATTGTCCCATTAAGTCGGCTATGGGACTCCCATGTAGGCATGCGGTACCAAATTATCCCACAAGGATGATTCCGATCCAAGATATAGATCCATTTTGGAAACAACTAGAAATTAAAGATCCACCACCCGATGAAGGTTTTGGGGATGTGTTTTGTGACACGGAGGTACACAAGGAAATTTTTGAAAAGTATGGTTCTTTACTGCCGGAGCAAAGACAACTTTGGTTGCATGAAATGCGGAAATTCACCCGTCCATCCACTAGAGATGATATTTTAGAACCCAACAAGGGGAAAGGAAAGGGTAGGCCTTAGAAGAAGATAACAAAGAAACAGGAAAGGGCGGAAGGTAAGAGAAAGGTTCAGGAGGGTATACAATTGACTCCTTCAATGCGAAGAGATCAATCGGGTTTTGGGAAGTTGAACGAGCTTTACACCCTTAAATGAAAGGAAATGGAAAAAGGAGGGACAAGACTAGCTATTGCAACGAAGGTAAAAATCCGCAAGAAGAATGTGGTGGTTTCATCTCAAGAGAATTAAAAAATAAAAGTTGATAGTGGAATCAAAATTAAAGACCCGGAAGTTTCATCCCAACAAGGTTCAACAACAAAAGAAGCTAGTGGTGTTCAAAGAAAAGTTGGTGATCTGGTTGGTATTAAGCAATTAGCGAGAAGCCGAGGCAATGTTATCAAAGGAAAAGCACCGATGGTCGAACCATCGGAAATCACTCCAAAAAGAGTTGTTAGTATCCTTGACGGTGAAAAAGAGACAGTTTTCTTGGATGTAGGTCCTATGAAATCACCCCCTATATATAGATGAGGAAGGTAATTATATCCGACCTACTTACATGATATACAAAAATTATATTCACTTTTCACCACATTTTATTCATCAGTACGTCAAGTCCACCAACGATGTTGAGGGCGACGGAAATTGTGGTTACCATGTGTTTGTAGATCAACTTGGACTTTTGAGCAGGCAAAAGAATGGGGTAACGACCAAATTACCTATGTAAGGAAAAAGTGTTTGCTTGAACTACGTGGTTTCCCCGATTTCTACAAGATAATGATGAAATTTGAAAGAACTGACATGGAGGCGATGCTAGACGATGAGTTCAAAGCATTTGAACGACATTTAGTGGGAAACACTACATTGACAAGTGAATATTGGATGAGAATGCCAATATGTGGCCATCTACTCGCCAACGCATTCCATTGAAATATTCATTCCATCTCTTATGCACATAGTGTTACTTACGCACCAACATGACGTATTTTTACCGAAGAAGAATCTCCAAAGATAGTCATTATGGGGTTCGTGATGATGACCCATTATATCGGCCTCCAATTGAAATATGAATGCTTATTACCTCCATTAAGGAGGGTAGACGGATGTGACAGCAAAATACCAATGGGTTGGTGTCATAGGTTCGAGGAAAGATTTCATTTGTGAGAGGCTTTACAGTTGTCGAGGGATGGCCCGTTGTGTGTACTAATGAGTTCCAATGAGGATGACTATGAGTAAATGTGGTGTGAAGGTATATGATAATAATGTTTTTTGTAGGGTGGTGATTAAAATGATAAAATGAAAATAATATGGAGTGAACCTATGTATTTTGAATCACTCATTATATATATATATATATATATATATATGAAGAATCTAGTTTCACTCTTACACGACCAGGTATTTACGTCCAGGTCATACGCTGACACGACCTAGCCATAATGACCCAACTGAGATATTCTTCTGCAATTCGGATGGTAAACCTAACCGAAAATACAGTAACGACTAGGAATCCTAGCTGTATTTCTGGGTACTGTCAGTTCTACGGCTGATAATCCTGGCCGTAACTCTTCCAGAAATTTCAGGAAGAGTTTTATACATAGTTACGGCTGAGAAACCGAACCGTGAAACAAAAAACGGCCAAGAATCCAACCCTTAAATATGGGTACTGTCAGTTTTATGGATGGTTATTCTAACCGTAAGTTTTCATATACTTAGTTTCATTTTATACTTAGTTAAGGCTGAGAAACCAAACCATAAAACAAAAAACGGCCAGGAATCTGACCTGTAAATGTGGGTACTGTCAGTTTTACGGATGAAATTTTTTGCCGTAATTAGTGTCATATTATACTTAATCAACAATCGGATACATTAAGAAGCAAAACACTAATATCCATTCATTCAAAGTTAAGTATGCATAATAAAAAGTGAGTCTGAAAAGTAAATCACCCTAATCCAGAACCTAAAACATGCTAAAAGTATGAATTAAACAAGTACATAACCTACAATCATCCACTACGACCAACAATCGAAGGAACTTCCTCAGAAGATGATGAAGAACTGTCGGGAGTTTGGGAAAGATTGCTCCAATCATCCTCGTCGTTAGTATAGAGATCATCCTTCGCTGGATTATGTAACTCCTGAAGCCTCCTAATCAGTGTTCTTTGTTCATCGCAATCCAAATATAGAACCTCCTCAATATTACGGATCAGTCCCCTGGCAATCCACTTAGCTCTCTTGACCTATTTTCACATCATTCAATTAATGAATCATATGATTCGAGCAACGTATACAAAATAAAATGAATCATATACTTAGACTACGTACCATCATCGTAGCAATATCACACATTAGTAGTTCCTAGGGCTCTTTCTCCTTTTCAGAGTTCCTCCTAAAAATTATGAAAAATATATCAGAAGATACGACCAATTCACAAAGGAGTGACACAATTACGGTTTGGAAATAACATACAACTCATCCGTAAAAAATATTTAGGCTAGAAAATAAATAAACGGCTAGGAAAAGTTATTTACAGTTAAGAAACTCCCAGTCGAAACAATTATCACTCAATTTACTATGCAAACACAGGACAACTTGCGGCTGGGAAATACCCATCCATAAATGTATTTCACGGTTGGGTTACCAAATTTTCCGAACCACATTAAACATTAGCGGCTGGGATTTCTTGACGTCCAACCGTTATATACAATTATGGCCAGGACGATATGATACCCCAGCCGTAAATGCTTCAGAAAACCATTTTTGGAAACCCTAAAACCATCAATCGAACCTATTTTTTCAATCTAATGGTAAAATAACTGGTGGGTTTTTCGATTCTTACCTAGTAGGATTCATTTGTGGAGGATTCGCAGGTCTTTGAACAGATTGGTTCACCACATCTCCATTTAAAGGAACATCAATAACTTGCCATGTTTTAGATTAAGGGTTCAATCGCCCGGATCTTGTCACTCTTGATCTTGTTGCCATCTTGAGCTTCTTCAGAATTCAGTGGAGAAGAAAGGGAGATATTGTTAGGTTTTGGAGAGTGTTTTTGACAGATTTTGGAGAGTGTGTTTGAGAATAAGAGAAGAGAAAATGAAATGGTTTAATTATATAAGATTTGTTTTGTTTTTAAAAGGGTAAATCTGATTTTTTAACACTTGAAATATCCCCATATCCATTTCTTGCCTCCCCAAAGTAATTTAGCCCCCAAAAAGTCAAAGGGGAGCAGCCCCAATAATAGGATTCTAAAAGTATTATAATTCAAACGCGCGTATCTATTGTCATCACTGGTCCGGTCCCACACATGCGTCTATTTGCGGGAACAATAAAAAAGAACGCGCAATTGGGGATATGGGAATTAATTGGGGGATATGAATTACTTTCCCCAACCCATGGTGTGTGCTTAGGGGTGATTTTTGGTTATGAAAATACTAAAATACCCTTCCCTCAAAATAAAAATCAAAAACTTAAAATCAAAAAACAAAATCATATCCCCATTTCCATCTCCACTTCTTATTAATCTCTTTTAGGGTTAGAGCTTTGAAACCCAAATATAACCCATTCCCTTTCAAATTCTAAACTCTCCCCACTCCCTATCAAATTCTCTGCTCCTTCTCTGCCGGCTCCTCACTTTGGAAACAATTTTTTTTTTCTTAATTCGGAAGTGATGAAAATCATGCTGAAAGTGATGAATACCATGCCGGAATTGATGAAGACCATGCCGGAAAACGGTGCCGACATAAAAATTAAAGCAACATACTATGCCGGTAGTCAAGTGCCGGCATGCTCAAGAACTTCCTATCAATGCCGGTAGTCAAGTGAAAAAAACATAAAAAATTCAAAACGGATTATTTTTTTACATCGTCGGAAGTGATGAAGACCCCCGTATAGTGGCAAACATTTATGAAAGTTTCCAACAAATGCCGGCATGGTTTTTTCGGTTGAATACCATGCCGACACCGAGCTATTTCAGCTGCAACAATGGTGGATTCAAAGAAAAGAAAAATCAAACTTTCAACCTCTTAGCAGCGGTTCCCTCTTCACAATCATCCTCCACTTTCACCAAAAAAAAGTTCTCTCTCAAAAAAATTTCCATCTTTTTACTCTCATCTCATTCACCCAAATACAAATACACACTAATCATTAACAAATACTCAAGATTTTTACTAACTATTATTAACCACTAAACCTGATTAGTGAGGGGTAGATTAGGAATTAAAAAAATATTTGGATAAGGGTAACCACGAATTGCTATTGGGACACCGTTTTTGTCCAGTAGCTATATCCCCCAATTAATTCTCATATCCCCAATTGGGCGTTTTAAAAAAAAAACATAACACCGACAAATTAACTTTTCAGGATCTAATTATCCTTGGTGGATAGGCCCTGTTACCGAATTCCAAACTCCACTGCAACTGTCCCAGTCCAAGGAGCCAAGTCTAAACGTCTATTTAAAAAATAAAATTGTCACCCGATCGAAATATTACTTCCCCGCATTAAGGATGTATGAACTTTGTTCGTGGGATAAGGGGTGTCTACAACCGTAATAGGGGAATAAGGGGTGTCTGATTCACAAACAATTTCTATAGTACGGCCAAAATTACAGAACCGACAATAAAATCTTGAGGATTATTGGCCCATGCACCAGGGACGGAGCTAGAACTTTTGGTTTGGGGGACAAATTTATATACTGACAGTGATGATCTAAATCTAGTTAGGCGGCCGAAGGCTGCAATATTTTTTACCTTTCTTTAGCTACATTTTGGGTTGGGAACACATTGAAATACTTGTCAAATTCTAATTCTAATATGTCTTGCATTTAGAACCGTATATATATATATATATATGAATTTGAAAAAACTCCATGAACACACCGTATAACAAACATGCAATCGAAGGGTTCATTTTTTTTCTTTCCTTTTTCTGAATTAGTTCGGATGCTGGAATTTGCTAGTACATGGAGCTTTTTAACCATTTAATTCTCTTCTTTTTTTCCTACTGAGAAAAGCTACCGGCAATTAAGCAAAGGATACCTAATCGTATTTTATTTTATCAATTTTTTGTTATTCCCCCATCAACTTTTTTTTCCCATATGTACTAAAATTAGCTGACTACTAAATCTATTTAGCTAAAATCACAAAATCCAGTGGGGATTAATGTCTCCATTGAACCATTAACAGCTCCGTGCCTGCCATGCACAATAAGTATTTCAATCCAATTACCTCAGGTGAGAATTCTTCGGTCTGCACCCTAGTTAGCAATTCGGAATTCGGAAAACGTACGGAAAGGCAAACGTACGAGTATTATACGGTTTTGTAAAATTCAGATTCGGTCCAAGATTCGGTCAACGGGACGTGATTCGTCAGTAATTCGGAACGGCATACGTACGTGTATAATTCGATTTATAAATGTGAGTTCGACTCTGAAAATTCGGTATCTATATATACTAAATAATTTATATTTATAAGGTCATAGACCAATTTTTATGCATATGTGTGAGTTATTTAAAGAAAAAATATAATTAATATGATGATATTAATAATATATACAACATTAGTCATCCATGAGGACGTGATATAGTGGTTTAGATTCTTGGTCAGTGAGTTTGAGATCTCTCTCACCTTCACCTTCAAATTTTTTCAGTCATTTTTATTTCATAAAAATTACAACAACGTCTAATATTCCTCCCACATTTAGGGGCGACTCAATCGCAATTAGGGGCGACACTAAAAGACAAAAAAGGTCACCCAAACGTAAAATTGAGCTACCCCTTATCCGTGATTTTTCAAAATGGCAACTATACCCTTTTATAATCGGTAGCCAAAACAACAATCGGTAGGTTAGTTGTTAATCGGTAGGTTAAATTGAAACTAAACCTACCGAATATTGTGTAGATACTTCGGAAAATAATCCTTTGTTTATTCGGTAGCTTATCGAAATTTTAAGGCTACCGATTATAAGGAGCCCCTTATATAACCTTGGCCAAATCCCGGAGGTTCTGAGGGGTGCAGAGCCAACCATAACCACTTGGCTTGAGATGTGGATTTAGCGGTAATCGGACGGATAATATGTGACAACCCTACCTATTATAAGTTGCCCCAAAATGATATTATTTCTAAAATCCTTCACGTAGAGAATTTAGAAATCTTCGATAATCGATAAGTTATACAACTACAAAACCTACCGATTATATCGAGTCCCAGATCGAACATTTGCCATATTTCATAGGTTTTGAGTGTACACAACCAGCCATAACCACTTGGTGCGTGTTTTGGGTGCAGCGGTAATCGAAAGTTTTATATATTACAAAACCATCCGATCATAAGTAGCCCCAAAATGAGTTTTTTTTCGAAAATCCTTCATGTATTGAATTTTGAAATCTTCTCTAATCGGTAGGGTATCCACCTTAAACAACTTACCGATCATAAGGAGCCCCAGATCGAACCATTTCCAAATTCCATAGGTTTTGAGTGTTCAGAGCCAAGGGTAACCACTTGGTTCGTGTTTTGAATGTAGACATATTTGTAAGGAAAATTGGTTCCACAACCTACCGGTTATTGGTTGCCCTAAATTCAAATTTTGTAAGCTACCATATTCGATAGGAATTATTAATCAAATTACTACCGATTATTGGTTTCTCCACTTTCAACCTTCGTCAAATTAGCCGTTGCATGTTGAACCAAATTTCAGAAATATCCATTGGAGTTTTTAGGAAAAGGAAAAAGATCCATTGGACCCTAAGTCTATATAAAGAAACTAATATCTATCACCCCAATTGCACCAAACTCTTTTCTCTCTTCAGTTCTAATTTAGAAAACCTAAAACATGGATATTTCTTTTGCAGAAGAAGAAGATTGTGCTATTTATAGAGCGTGGGTTGTGGTAACTGTTCATGATATTGTTCACAAGCTCCACAAACGGGAATCCGAAGAGCAGTTACGGAACCGTATTTTAATGGTATTTCAGGCGTTAGATGGTAATCGAATTCGAAGATCATCCAATGATATTAAGATGAGAATGAAGGCGATCGATAAGGAGATTGACAAGCTTGAAGATGAAGAACGATTTGTTAGGGATGCTTTTCCTCAATGGACGTATCAAAAACAAGTAAGTATGTTTCATAACTCCGGCTCACTTGTTACTCATTCGTTAATACTAACTTGGTCATTCGTAATTTCAGAGAAATTTTGCTGATTATTGGTATATGGACCTCTACGGGAAACGATTTGAACATGAGGGATGTTACAAAATCAAGAGGGACAATTTCTGCGGTGTCTGGACGTTATGATCTTTCGTAATACTTTTATGGACAATAAGGAGTATGGATTAAGGTGCTTTTGACGAAATTGTAAGGTTGTGGTCTTTCGAGGTTTATGTAATGCACTTAATCGGATGAATATTAATCTAATTTTTTTTCTGATTATTCATATTCGGTAGAATCTCTCTCCAACTAAGTTCTCGATTAACATATTCGGTAAATTTGTGAGTCCACATACTTTCCGATTATGTTGTTATTTGGTTCCAGGAAACCAAGTTTTTTCACACAAAATAATCGGATATTAAAAAAAAGATATATCCTACCGAATATAATTATTCGGATGTCAGGATGAAGATTTACCTTCCGATTGTTGGGTGGTTTGGCTACAGAAAAGAAATTTTTTGGGCACAGAATAATCGTAAGGAATTCATAAAAACAAACTACCGTTTAATATAATCGTTAACCAGTGAAGGAATATAGATTCCCGATTATGGTGTTATTTGGTTCCAGGAAACAAATTGTTTTCACACATAATAATCGGAAATGAACCATTAAAAGCCCTACCGAATATTTTTATTCGGAAGGATTGGTGAAAAATAACCCTCCGATTGTGGTGTTGTTTGGATATAGAAGGAAAGTTTTCTTTACACATAATAATCGAATGGAAGATTATATTATTAACCTTCCGATTCTGACTAAATGTTTTGCAAAATATCCAGAATCGGTAGGTTAAAAATATATAAAGCTCCCGATTCTGACAAAAAATGCAAAAACCCCAGAATCGGTAGGTTCTTATATAAAATTAACCCTCCGATTGTGTTCCAGAATTCCACAGTTACATGTCTTATCATGTGATTCTCTTGCGAGTCATCGTTAAATGCATAAACATATCAATATAGCCATTCATAATCCATAAAAGAAAGAATTCACGATCCATAAACATAACGTAGCAACTAATAATCCGACCCAAACTTTTAAAACGACATAATCCGACATAAACTTTGAAAACCATAAAGTTAACTAAAAAAAGCGAGAGTTTACAACAACGAAAGTTTATTTCTTCTTTTTTCCCATGACTTTGCGACCCTTACTGCCTCTACCACTTGGACGAAGATCATCACCAGTTTCATCAACTTGAGTGCTCGGTGACGCCCGATTTCTTTTTTTCACAACCTTTTTAGGTTGCTTGACTTTATCCCCAAACCGAGATGCATAATCTTTATTGTCAATGTTATCAATCATCTCTTGGTGCTCTTTTATCTTCTCAAGTGGCACAGGCTCTCCGGCTTTTATGCAATTAGTGCACGATTTGGACAAACCTTTTAACCTGTTCATCTGTTTTAAAACATAGCATATCATCAAGGACGGTTCTAGTCTGATTTTGACCCATAAAATAAAACTAAATTAAGAAACCAATACGTACCAATCTATCGAAACCGAAGAAAATAGGTCGTCCAAGAAAAGATCAAAGTGGACCAACCGGCCGACAAGTGGGGCCAAATGTCTCTACGAAGCCTTCTCAAGTAATTCAAGCCGTGGTGGTGGAAGAAGTTGTGTTATTGGAGACCCAAACTACCTCCGTAGTTATAGATCAAATGAGCAACTCCCAAGAAACACAATCAACGGAAATGGTGACTATAAGATAGAAGTATGGTACTCTTCATTTTCCTAGGGATTTTCATGGAAAACCTACGCGATCAAGGTATACAATTATAGAAGAGTATATGAAACAACTCCCTCCCCTCATTGTTCCATTTGTTTTGTCCACCGACGAGGTGGATGGGGATGGTAATTGTGGATTTCATGTCGCTACGGAACAAATTGGTTACTTTGGAGAAGTTTTGGGCGAAGATGTCACCGAATGACAATATTTAAGAACTAATATGGCGGTATAACTAATAAAGGACAAGGATTTCTATATGGGGATGATGAAGGAAGGAGATAGACACGACAAAGAGCTAGAGTTCAAAAACTTAGTTGCGCGTGAAAAGTGCCGAAAGGGATTGAAGACCATCAGATCCAAGTATTGGATGAGAATGCCTTCATGTAGATATCTCTTAGAGGACGTTTTGAATTACGTGGTACATTTCTTTGTTCCACCTAAGTATGGAAATTCGTTTACGTTTGCACCTACAAGGAAGGTTTGCGATGATTCGGTTAAAGATAGAAGAATTGTGATGGCATTTGTGAATGAGATGCATTTTATCGGTTTAAGAGTAAAGAGAGATTGCCCTTTACCTCGGTTGGATGGTGCGATGGATTATTTCACAATGAATCATTGTAAGGATTGGTTGAAACAATATGAGACCAACATGTTCGATTGGGATAGCTTCATGAAAATCAACTTTCCGGCAGGCATACTCGAATTAGTTCCCTCGGATGATGAAGATGAATGATCGTTACTTGCGGAAATTGTATTTTTTGGAATTTTTTGGAATTCTCTGTGAAGTATAAATCTATAATCGGTAGTTAAATTATAAATATGTCAACCGATTATAAATGCTTTTTTAAACAGACTAAATCAAATTTATAATCGGTTATTAAAACTTCTAAGTTACCCTCCGATTGCAAGTCTAACAAAATTACTGAAATTTATTCCCCATAATCGGTAAATAACATCTTACATTAACATCCGATTGTCACCAAACTCTGAAAAAAATTTGAAAAAGTTTCCAAGAATTGGTAGACAAAACAGAACATATACGTCCGATTATTATCAAACTCTGACATGAAAAGATGAAAATCTCCTCGGAATCGGTAGATAATAGATAACAATAACTTCCGATTGTAACTATTAATCAATATTTATACTGTGGTCACGGACTTCAGGAATTCATAACTCCCATCATAAGTGAATTCTTCGCCCTTTTCCACAAAGTACTGTCTTTTTGCGAGTGCCTCCTACATAAACAAACACAAAATAATGCCAAGTTGGTTTTAGTAAGAAGGATTAGACACCTGATGTTAAAAATAAAGAACTTAAACCATGCTTACAAATTGTTGGATTGACAAGCTTAAGTGGCTAGTATTAAACATCCTCTTTTGTATCGTTATATAATCATTTACCCCTTTTTGGACAAGTCGGAAACGATCATGAACTTGTTGGAGTGATCTTTGCTTTGGATTTCCATACTCTCGCACAAATTGGCTATATACCCTCGACCAAAAGACTTCGACTATTAACGTTCCTGCTATGACATCTTCACGTCTTGTTTCATGATACCAGGTTTTCACAATGACCAAATCTTCTATTGCGTCAAACGTTGCCATGCTAGTAAGTTGATATATATATAAGGAATGAACTAGAGTAGACGGTGGAAAATATATTTTTATAATACACAATGTTATATATGTGTTGTTTACTTCATAAATAAGAAGAGTTTAACCACCTTATATAGATGACACTCCCAACGTCTCTTTTTTTTGGAAAATATGGTCGGTGATGCGTACTTTACAAGACTGTACTGAAGTTGCGTACAATTATTACACATAATCGGTAGTAAATTCTGTAACATAAGTAACCGATTATGTTAACTCGGAACCTTAGGATACTTGTCAAACTTCCGATTATAGACTGTTTTGTTAACAGGGTAGAAAATTTCATTAGGGAGGTATAATCAGAGGTTTATCAATATGTTTTCGCTACCGATTTTGTGTGGTTTTCGAGGCTCGGCTTCAAAAATATCCGTTGGAGTATAATCGGTAGTTAAATAAATAACATAAACTTCCGATTTTCTTGGTGTTTGGAAAATTCAGTACAATATCACCTCAACATCATCATAATTTTACCTTGAACTTCCACAAATTCTATTACAATGTATTGTGATTAGAGACGTGGACGTGTTGGACGAGTCCTAAACGGATTAAATCTTTCCATCGCCATAAGGATTCTTAAATGAGCTTCATAACGTAAGATTGATCTTTTCCATCTCCGCCATTCCCCGAGAGATTGTTCTATAACCTCATCATTGGTTGCACCCCTCAACCGATATTGATTCACAAGATAAATTAAATCGACAAATTCTCCGATGCGTCCGTTTATTGAACCAATTCGGCAGAAAAGATCAGCAGAGTGACGGTTGTTTGGGTTACCGGTGTCGGCGCAGAATTTTTCGTGAATTCTCCCTAAATAACTCATACTCATTATGCCTCCTTGCCTCCGTTCTGATCCCCGTCTCGGATAGAATTGAACGTAGCGCCTACATAAAGATAAATCTTCTTCAATCGTGAACTCCGTTGGATTAATGAATGGTTGGGTCATTATGTTGAAGATGAAGTTGGAGAGAGTTTACAGGTATTTGTGTTCCATAGAGGGTACAAGGATACAATCCTTATATAGGGTTTAGAGTTCCAACGGCTCTTTTTTTGTTGGGGAAATTGTATAATCGGTAGCCAAATTAGGTATTTAGCTACCAACTATATAGTTGCCCCAAATTTTGTTTGGGGAGAAATTTCAAATTTACGAATTTGAGAACTATAATAATCGGTAGTTTATATGACTACCGATTATAAGTTGCCCCAAATTTTGTTTTGAGAGAAATCTCAAATTTTACGAATTTGAGAACTATAATAATCGGTATTTTATATGACTACCGATTATAAGTTGCCCCAAATCTCTTCTTTGGGAGATACTATAATCGGTAGTATAGTGAGATTATTATTACTACCGATTGTTATAGGACCAAGATTCACGTTTGGCACGAAATCTATATTAATCGGTAGTCAAATATGATTATTAGCCTTCCGATTTAGTGTTACACAATCAGACAGAAAATTGCTTCCGATTATATAAGGGCATTAACGTAATCTCCACGTTTTTCGACACCCCTTAACGTGGCCTCTGGGTTGGGCATAAAAAAGTCGCCCCTAATTGCGACTGAGTCGCCCCTAAATGTGCCAGGCTAATATTGGGTCGTGTATGCCCGGGAGGCAGTAAAACCCAAAAAGTAGGGCCTTTAAAAACGTAAAAGCTAAAAAAAATTATGACGAATTAAGCGGACGTATCATTCGGGATTCGGGATACGTAAAATTCGTGAACGGTACGCAAATAATACGAGAATGCCACATAATACGCGATTTGGGTTCGGAGTTGCAAACGTACGCGAATAAAACGGTAAATTCGTGATACGGAAAAATTCGTGAATGGTTCGCGAATCATTCGCGAACTTTACTAACTAGGGTCTGCACAAGGATGTCACGGATATATTCTTGAAACAGGCAGGGCCACTGAATAACCAGCGAACAGAAATACTTTTATCCATCATCCAAAACAAAATGAAATTAAATACCAACAAAGTAATCCGTACCTTTGTCGACTTGTCATAGTCATGTTGGGAAATGAACCCAAAAGCTTAATATTATATGGGCAGTTCTTAACAGACCGAGCGCCAAAACAAAAATTGCTTTTTATCTCACATTTTTTGTGGGTCCCAGTGGGTCCTGCGGAAGACAGCAGAACGGGCGGGCAACTGTGAGAGCTTTTCTCGGTTTTTTTTACTCTCGATTTTCTTCATTGTCTGTGAAGAATTTTTGATATAATATTCACGTTGCTCAGAGAAAAGTGTGCCATGTCGTGCCCGCAGCTATTTATTGAAAAGGCAAAAAGGGTATTCCGCAGGCCCGCTGACGTTCCTAGCCAATACAGTCATTTGCACTTCGGGGTGCTAGATGACGCTGGGTAGTGACGTAGAATTCTGCCACGTGTAGTTATCTATATCAATAAATAAAAAAAAAAATTTGGTTTTTGGTGGAATTGGCTGGACACAATGTATCGGATGGAGCTTAAATTTACCTAGAGTTTTTAGTGGCCACTCAAAAGGACTTAGGGGCTAATAATAAACAAAATAGGGTTACCTAAACCTAAATTTAGTTCACCCCTTATCTTTTTTTTTTCGTAATGAAAAAATTACCCTTCAATAATCGAAAATTAAACATGAATTCGGTAGTTAGTGTACATTTAGTTATTGTTAGCAAAAAAAATAATTTTTACTTTTTTTTTCCGAATTTTGGTTATACCATAATCAGTAGATAAAAATCTCTTTTACCTATCGATTATGGATGATGTTCTTAAGAAATGATTTACCTACCGATTATGGATGATGTTTGTAGATGCATTTTGTTGCAAACTACATCCAAAGGATGATAATATCTCTACTTGTGCACAATAACGCAAGAATATCAACCATAGACACAAAGATGTACGTGGTTCGGCATGATTACCTACGTGCACGGGGTGAAAGAGTGAATCTTATTACTTCAAGTGATTACAATGATGATCTCTCCAAGTTCTTTTCTCTCCTTACAAGTTTAACTCACTTCTTTCTCTAAGGTGTTGCTCCTACAATCTCTCTCCCTCCAAAACGACCTCTCTTTACAATGATATAAGTCCCTTTATTTATAGGTGTGGAGCCTATACAATCAAACTAGGATGTTGGTCCTAATATATCTAACTGGAAGTCGTGCATCGGGCATGCTTGCGTCGCCCTTCCTTTCATAAGTGTGGCCAATGAGGTTTGATCCCTTTGTCCGAGCCAATCTCATCTCGTGTCCTATTGGTACGACATCGTCCATTGGTTTGTGTTGCCCTCCCGTTTGGCCGATATGTCGTGCGTCTTCTTATTCCTTTGGCTGATCTCCCTTGTTTGACTAAATCTGTCTTGTCTGTCAGCTTTATCAGAGGCCAGGAGCCACGCTTTGTCCGATAGCTGTTTAGAGGTCATGTCCGACCCACATGATTCCTCAAATCTCGTGCCTACCATCTTTTATCCTGTGTTCCCCACTTCTTCGTCCTTGGGTACTCTGTAGCTTAGGATGTTGCCACCTAGCCCTGTGGATAATCTGCATTTACATTTATGCCCCTTCTTTCGCTCGTGTGGCAGGCACGAGTGGAAGAAAAACCTCCCCAACTTCCCACGTCTCCGCCCATGCCGTGATTCATGCCCTGATATCCCCACTAACCGTGCTTTATGACCTGTATCCGTCGACGTAGGTTACTCTCTTCTTTCTTTAAATACTTCGTTCTCTGTTCACTTCCTCTCACTTCGCCATTCTCTCAACTTTCCAGTGCTGCTGCGATTTTTCTCCCTGAAACTCCTCCTCCAACCCTTGCAATCATTGTGAACTTTTCTTTTCGCGCTTCTCATTCTTCACATCTTTATCAACAAGTGTTACTACCGCCGTAGTCGTATTTCCGTCGTCCCCTCCTTCCTCGACAGCTTCAGCATCTTACACCGCCTTCTTCCATGGCTTCTTCTTCCCCCTCGATGACTGAAAAAAGGTGCGTTGATGATGTTTTTTCCGACAATGATGCATTTCCCCTTGGTTAACTATTTATTCTTGATAGCCCTTCCGAGTATGACAATCGTTCCATGAAATATATCTTCCTTGACGGCTCTCTTTCTGTTTCATGTAGGTCTGAGAAAAAGGCGACAAAAGATCTTTCTGATGAAGAATTTTTCGAGCATCTGAAGTAAAAGTACAATCTTCAGGAATATGAGGTTTCCCTGGTGTCGGGTAGAAACAGTATTTTGAAGAAGTCCGACTTGGATAAGTATGAGCAGTCGCCCGTTTCTGTGGTTATTACTCTCGGCCAGTTGGAATCAGGGCTTCGCCTTCCTTTGTACAATCCGAGCAGCCCTTTCTACTATGAGATTATTTCTCATCTTCAACCTTATTGCGCCCTCGCCCAATGGTCTTGTAATACTTTCCGAATCCTAGAAGAGTGGAAAAATCGCTGAGATGGTCGTGGTTCTACAGCCGACTGGTCGACCTATAAGCCCGAAGACGCCCACCTGTATACTGCTGCTAACTTTTTTGTCAATTATCGGGCTGGGACTTCGACTAATGGTGATCTTACCAGTTTTTCCGCTAGTCCTCATCGTCAGAAGACTATTCCCAATGGTGTTGAGAGGATGATGTTGGATGCTGATCCCGTCGGCCATGGTTCCAACAAGCGATACCGTCATACTAATGACCCCTATTATCCCCGAGTTCCGCTTCTTGTTCAAGGGCCCATCCTTCATGGTGATTTTCCGGCGTCCTCATTTCCTGCCGAGCCCTACCCTTACTGGGTGGTAAATATTGACCGAGCCGATAAGGTATGTGTTTTCTTATGTTTTCTTTAACTTCTAGCTTGTTGATTTCGATACTCACTGGTTATTTGCTGACGTCACCGTCTCAGGGAGATTCTACCAAGACCATCGCCTCAAAGAAAAGGAGCGCGGGCACAAGGGACGAGGAAGACCAGGGGAAGGTAACAAACATATTGATTTATTATAAGCACATGTACTTTCCCTTGTTTTTTGCCTTCATCTGTTCTGACGAAGAACCTTGTGCAGAAACTCTCTAGGCCCGATGATGAGGAATCTGGTGGGTCTGATGTACCTAGGCCTGAAGTCCAACCCGCGAAACGAACTTCTAACAGGCTTAAGAGTAAAATCACCAAGGGTCCGGCCAGGAATAGATTGGTTGTTAACATTTATGATGAACAAGAAATATTTTTCTAGAGGACATCGGCGACGGGAAAGAGTTGGGTGAAAAGGGTAGCGCCGAGGTGACCGTGCCAACCAACATGACAGGTGATAAGAAGATGACGACATCTGAGTTTGGAAGGTTTGCCCGCATCGAGCCATAAGTGTCTCGTCAGTTGCCCCTGACCACAGATGGGTCCTCGTCCAGCTCCGGGATCTCCTTTACTGTTTCTGGTCCCCTTAAGAATTCTCTTGGAGCGCTTACCTCCCCGGATTTTGGTGTATATAACGACGAGCAGATGCTCGGCGCAGTTCCCATGTTTAGTGAGATATCGCCTACTCTAGATATGATGGTAAGTGTTTCAACTAGGTGATTCCCATTTCCTGAACACTTTTGTATATGTCGGTTGTCACTCAACTTATCTATGCTTGCCAGATCCTTAACCGTGCTCGCCTCGAGGATGCCCAGCGGCGTAGGGAAAGGCAGATGACGGAGTCGCTCCGTCTTCATTTGCGGAACGAGGAGGCACGAGCAAGCGATTTGGAGATTAAGCTCGCCGATGCCCAAGGTATGTTTCCGTTTTATAAACCTTACTTTGTGTTGTCCGATCTTATCGTGCCAGTATCCTAAGTCGGGTGTCCTTATGTTAGCCGAGATAGCTAGTATGGGGTTAGATGCTTCGACTGAATTTAGGATCTTGAAGAGAAAGTGGGATATTGAGAAGGATTTAGTGGAAAATCTTCGTCAGCGGCTTGCAAATAAGGATGGTAAGATTGATCGTCAAGCAACTGAGATTGAAGGGCTGCAAGAGGAATTGGAGCGATATCGACGGTTTGAGTATAACCCCAATGAAATAGACAACTTGCGAGTCCATCTGGGTGCTGCACAACATTTGGCTACTGAGAAGACTGATTTGGCCCTTCATCTTGGGCAACAGCTGAACATTTTGCAACTGCAGAATCGAGATCTTCACGAGGACCGCCGACGAATTTTGAGGGATAAAGACGCAGTGGAACGAGATAATGTAGATTTGCTAGGAAAAGTAGGCGATTTCAACAAGGTGGTGGGCGAGTTAGAAAACAGTAAGGCTCAGCTTGCAATGCTCCAAATGTCGCGTAATCGTCTATCGGCCGAATGGTCCGAGCATAAGAAGTACTGCCCCAGCAATGAGTTTAACGAGCAGCATTTTAACGAGTTAACCCTGAAATTGTCCAGGGCCGAAGACGAGTTTTCCAAGTCGGTAGAGTCTCTTCGTTCAGTGCTACCAGCTCTTTCAGGTCTCTGGGCGATGTGTGAAGGAAGTTCCTTAGAGTTAGACAAATTTCCATGCTTGTACAATCGCTATGCCTTATTCCAGGAATAACTCCGTGTTTGTTGTAATCTTGCAGCAGAGCAGAAGCGGTCTCAGGAGTTAGGGCAAGAGGTCCAGCGATGGAATCAAGCTCATGACAACTTAGCGGTTCAGCTAGCCCAATCTGAGGCGGCTAAGGAGCAACTTGCCCAGCAGATCGAAGATGAACGTGTCGCCCATGAGGAGGACATAGATGAGAGGGTCCAATCGGGTATCAATGAGTTCGTGGAGAGTAAGAGGCGCGAGATTGCGCAGAGAAAGGACGGTGTTGTTCCTCCTAAAGCTTGACCTCTTATTTTGTGGTGCTGCATCACTATGTCTCCCTTTGCTATGGGTTGTAATCCGCTTTGAACATTTCTTTCCCTTGTTTTTTCGATACAATTATTGATCGTTGCTTTTTAAGGGGGGTGCTGCGTCGCCGATGCTACTTTATTTCGCACTTTTTCCTGTCTTGAAATGTTTCCATGACATTTTATTTATACCACTTTCTTTGTTTCAATTGACGCATGGTGTTACCGCCGCACTCTTTGTCGCTTATGTTATTCTTGCAATCGTGTTTCATGTGTATCAGTATCCTAACCATTTCTGTCGAACACACCCGACAAGGATGGTCATCGGGCCCAATGCCATGTCATGATCGGGGTATCTCATCACTATCACTTGGATTCATTGGAAGGATACCAGTCAACCTAGTTCTAGGCTCGATGGTCCCGAGTGGTTATCGACCAACCAGTCTCGGGCAAGTGGTCACGGACACTTGCGATGGGGGAAGCCTTTCAAATGTTAGTAGGCCACCTAGATGAGAAGACCTCGTGTCTTAACAACCTGTGGAACTGGTTTCCAACCACCAGAACCCTTAGGCTACCTTAGCACTTGCACACTGCCGACGCCCCGAGTACGAATATCCAGGCGAGTGTAAGCCACCTCGGCACTTCCACACTGGCGTTGCCCCGCGTACGAATGCCCATTCGAGTGTAAGTCACCTCGGCACTTCCACACTGGCGTTGCCCCGAGTACGAATGACCATTAGTCGCTCATTCCCTACATCCTATCCCTCACAGTTTTACAGAAATAGAAGGCATGTTTGCTTACCGATTATTCTCCCTTGCTCTATCTCACACCCCACGCGGTTTTAAGGAGATAGAAAACAAGTGTGTTTGTTCCGACGCCGATCCTTACCTTAAGGGTGGTAGAGTTTCAGATATTTGACGTTCCAGGGTTTGATCAGTTCTTCCGTCCCGTCGAGTCTTAGTAACCGATACGATCCCTCGCCTGCCTTGGACGCGATTATGTATGGCCCACCCCATTTTGGCGCTAGTTTACCTCCCTTTTTATCCCGTTCCCATTCGGCCAAGAATTTCAACACTTGCTTCCCTGGTTGGAAGTCCCTTAGGCGAACACGCTTGTTGTACTCTCGTTGTAGTCTCCTTTGGTAGTTTTCCATTTTTTGTAACGCCATCTCCCTAGTTTCTTCCAAATCATCGAGCTTGGCCAGAATTATATCGGACGAGACGTTTCGCCTTCAAGCTTCTGTGCGTGTAGTAGGAATCATCCCTTTTGTTGGTAAAATCGCCTCGGTCCCATAAGTAAGCATGAATGGTGAGAATCATGTAGCTTCCCTCCTCGTAGTTCTATATGCCCATAAAACATTATATAACTCTTCGCACCAATTGCCATACTCTCCGTCCAACTTTTTCTTCATGTTGTCAGTGATCGTTTTGTTGGTGATCTCTGCTTGTCCGTTACACTGAGGGTAAATGGGGGTTGCATTGCTCTTCCTGATATTATGTGTTAAACAAAAGGTCGATGTTCTCCCCTTGTAATTGCTTTTCGTTGTCAAAGACGATAGCTGCTGGAATTCCAAAGCGGCATATGATGTGTTCCCAGATAAACTTGAAGACATCTTTGTCACGTATATGCCTTAGCGGTGCTTCCTCCACCCATTTGGTGAAGTAATCTGTGGCCACGATCAAATATTTTCTTTTCCCCGACCTGACGTGTAGTGGTCCGACAATATCTATTCCCCACTTGGCGAATGGCCATGGGCTGATGACCGAGTTTAAAGGCAATTAAGGCGCATGTATCTTTTTGCCAAACCGCTGACACTCTTCGCAAGCTTTCGTCATTTCTTTTGCATCATCGTTCATGTACATCCAAAAATAACCCATTGTTTTAGCTTTGGCCGATAGTGTCCTCCCCGAACTATGATTTCCAGCCACCCCGTAGTGTAGTTCGTGCAATATCGTGTGGCCTTCTTCCCTGCTAAGGCAACGCAAGAGTGGCCCTAAGTAGGATATCCTGTACAAGATCCCTTCCCTTAGCTCGTAGGCGCCCGATTTACTTTTGACTTTGTTTATCTCAGGTCGTCCCTTGGGTAACTCGCCCGTTTCCAAGTATTGGTGTATCGTCTTTCTACAGTCTCCCTCTTTGTATCTATCGGCCGTGTTGACTGCGACCTCGGTCCGTATCTCCGGTGTTTCTGGAATCGAAGGAACGAGGAGTCTCATAACACGGATGCCCTCTATGCTTGGGTCCACCAATTGCGAAGCGATGTAGGATAGGGCATCCGAGTGTCTGTTATATTTTCTGCAAATGTGGCGGAACTTGATGTTAGGTATCTGGCCGATGTAAAACTGGGCGAGCTCCCAATACTTTTGTAACACGGGGTCATGTGTCGCATATTCTCCCGTGATCTGCCGGATTACCAATTGCGAGTCACTAGTCAAACGAACCTCTTGTAACCCCATTTCCACAATTATCCGCAAGGCATGGATCACTGCTTCGTATTCAGTGACGTTGTTTGTCGCCTTGAATTCTAATCTGAATGAGTGCACAATCTTCTTTCCTTTAGGTGTGGTGAAAACTAGTCCGTGGCCCGACCCTTCTTTATTCGATGCCCCATCGACAAAAACCTCCCATCGTGCTGGACTACTCGCCTCTAGTAGGTCGTTAGGCTCGTCTCGTTCTTCCATCATTCCAGGTACATCCTCCACCTCGTCCTCATCACTCAATGGGAAGTCCGTCAGGAAATTGGCCACCACCTGTCCTTTGATCGCCGTCCTCGTCTCGTACACCACATAATATTGTTTGATCAATGCTCCCCACTTAGAAATCCTTCCTGATTGGCCCGTGCTATCCAAGACTGCTTCGATGGGAGATTTAGTGAGGACTCGTATTCGGTGGGCTTGGAAGTATGTTTGGAGTTTAGACGCGGCAAAAGCTAACGTGAGAACCATCTGCTCCATCCTGGTATAGTTCTTCTAGGCTGGGCTTAGTGTTTTACTAATGAAGTATACCGGTTTCTCTAAACTCCCTTCTGTGCTAACAAGTACTACACTAATGGCATACGATGACTCTCCTAAGTACAGGGTGAGGATTTCTGTCGTCTCGGGCCTCTGCAGGACAGGCAGGCTAGCTAGGTGAAGTTTAATGTTTTGAAAAGGATCCTCACTAGCATCTGACCATTGGAACCGTTGTCCCTTCTTCAAAATATCATAAAATGCCTTGCACTTGTCCGATGACCGAGATACAAATCGCCCTAACGCCGCGATGCAACCATTTAACTTCTGCATGTCCTTTACGGTCGCGGGAGACGGCATGTCCAAGATATCTTTAACTTTTTCCGGATCGGCTTCTATACCTCTGGGGGAAATGACATATCCGAGAAACTTTCCCGAAATGACCCAAAAATCGCATTTGTCCAGGTTAATCTTCATCTTATGTTTCCTCATCGTATGAAAGATTTCTCGGAGATCTCGGACGTGATTGGTGGCTCGGCGACTCTTAAGAAGCATATCGTTGACATAAACTTCTATTGTGTCTCTGATATGTGGCACCGGCATTCTTGAGTCCAAACAGCATCTTGGTGTAACAATATCGCCCCCTTGGTGTGAAGAAGGAGATATGCTCCTGGTCCTCGTGCGCCAATGGTATTTGGTTGTAGCCCATATATCCATCCATCAGCGTCATCGCCTCGTACCCAACTATTGACTCTACCAACTAATCTATACTTGGGAGGGGAAAACTATCTTTTGGGCATGCTTTGTTTAAATCACTAAAATCGATACATATCCTAACTCCTCCCTTATTCTTTGGCACCACTACCATGTTCGATATCCATTGCGGGTAATGGGACCTCCTGATTATTCTTGACTCTTGTAGATTTTTTAGCTCGGCCTCGACTGTGGCTTGTAATTCTGGTGCGATTCGCCTCATTTTCTGCCTAACCGGCTTGAACCTTGGATCAATCTTCAGGTGGTGACAACATACCTCTGGGTCTATCCCTTCTAGATCGTGTGATTCCCAAGCGAACGCGTCCAAGTTTTCTTTTAACAATTTAATGAGCTGATTCGCATGTTCATCCGATATCAATGTTCCAATCTTCACTATCTTTGGTTCCTCCGCCGACCCCAAATTCACCTCCCGAGTAGGTTCGACTACGGAAAAGTTAGCTTTAGATTCCCCAAATGGAGCCGCTTCCTTTAATTGCTATAAAGGGTTCTTCTCTTGTGTTTCGTGTGCCATAACTTCTCATGAGATGGCCACTACCAATTCGCCCGCAGTCCAGACTTCTTTGTCTTTATTGTTGTCTCGCCTTTGCCGTGCTCGCCGATCTTCCTGTATCTCGGCCCCGATATGCATACATTGTCGGGATACCTGGGGATCGCCTACAACCTATGCTACTCCTTTGTAAGTCGGGAATCTTAACCTCCGATGATACGCCGATGCGACCCCTTTGATCTCGGCGATCCATGGACGTATGATAATTGCCTCATAAGGTGAGGCGACATCGACCACACAAAAGGTGGTTAACGTATCGAGGTAGCCTCCTCCGTCTGAAACCCTCAAAGTTACCTCTCCCTTTGGTACGGTTACAGTCCCATTGAATCCATAAATACGATATGTTGATGGGACGAGGATATCGTCCGACAGCTCCATCCTTTTAAATGTGTCGTAGAAAAGCACCTAGACCGAACTTCCTCTATCCACAAGAATTCTTCTTACACCCCACTTCTCAATTAGTAACGTGATAACCAGGGGATCGCTGTATGCTTACCCATTAGCAGGAACATCCTTGGCCGAGAACGAGATCGGCTGCATCATCCAAGGTTCCATGGGTAAGGTCTTAACCATGCTGAATATTTCTTTGCCATCCCGATCCCTCTTGTGTATTCTAGATGTGATCACCGGTCCTAGGGCATAATTTTGAGTTTCCGAGTGTGAAATGGTGTTCACAAATTGAGTCGTCCTATCAATGAGGACTTGATGGATTGGTGCATCGGGCGCTGTTATCGGCTGGGTTGGGTGTCGGACAAACTGTCTCAGGTACCCGTCTCGGATTAGATGTTGAACGATGTCCTTCACTTCTCGACAATTATTGGTAGAATGGCCCCTGTACTGATGGTAGTGACAGGTCTCGGGATGATCCTTGGATCCGTGAAATTGGATGCCCCGCGATGCTGGGTAGTTGATATCGTTTCTCTTTTCGACTTCTTTGAACACCTCTTCCAATCGAGCATTCAAAGGGGTATATGATCGTGCCTCATGCCTCGGTATTTTCCCCTTAGCCACCCATTCCTTCTTTTCAACGTTTCTTGTTGGAGGGCCCGATCTCTTGTCAGAACGCCTAACAGGGTCACCTGTAATTGCTTTAGGTTCTTAATTGGCTTCAACACTGGCTTCCTGAACTCCCATATCTCTTGAATCGGCTTGGGTTTCTTCAAATGCGATAAAGTGTTCCTGCATCCTTCGCATTTCTTTCAAAGTTTTTGGTTTTTCAGAGAACATGGCTATCCAAATAGGGTCCTTCTTTCCCAACGCGTTTTCGAATCCGAAGATCACCTGTTCTACCGGTACCTTTCCAATATCAGTACATAACTTTCTCCATCTGTCGGTTAATGTTTTCAATGGATCTCTAAACCTTCGGGCGATCTCGAATAGCTTATTCATCATAGGACGAGGTCGGCTGTTATGCATGTATGTTTCCTGAAACACTTCAATCAATGCATCATAACTGTCAATCGATCCGGGCGGGAGCGAATAGAACCAATCCCTCGCCACGCCCTCTAGGCTAGCCGGGAAGAACTTGCACATGAACACTGCATTGCTCTTCCATTTAATTAATGACATGGTGTACACCTTTATGTGTTCGACAGCGTCCCCGGTACCGTCAAACCTGGAAGGAAACGTGGGTAAGGTACACTTGGGTGGGAATGGCATTTGCTCGAGCTCTTGGGAAAAAGGTGTTCTCTCAGCCTCATTCATTATCTCCGCTAGTTTGTTTTCCTCGCTACCTCCCGATAGCTCCTTATTTTTTTCCTCCAGTTCTTTGAGTTTAGCCTATGTCGTCCCATCCCGTCGTCCATTGTTGCCTCGCCTTTCTTCATCCGTAGACGAGTCCTCGGGCGGTCCATATCTTTGTGGGGGAGATGCGGGAGGTATAGGAGGTCGCCCCAAGTGACCCGGGTTGCTCGACCTTGACATAGGTAAACGTTGTCCTGATCGGCCCTGGTTACTCGATGTTCCTCGACTAGAAGATCCTCTTGATCTTGATGGATGATTCCTTAGCTGATAGTTCTCGTATTCCAGGGAAAGATTCCTCTGTTGTAGTTCTCTGAGTGATGTTTCTTGCCTTCTTTGACTTTCCAAAATAGCCAACAATGTCGGGTCAGTTATTTCTTTGGCTAGAATGTCCATTAGGATGTTGTGGCCGAGGTTGTAATGGTGCGGATATGGGTGGTATTGGATATGCCGTGGGATCTACCACGTGGGTTGGTGTAGGGCCTACATTAACGGCTTCCCCTCGCCCCAACTGAATCTGTCTGAGTCACTCCTGCTCCCTTCCTAGAGATTCTTGGTACGCCACTTTTTGCCTTGTTCTTTCTCGCTGGGCTGGCCCTTCCGGTGCTTCTTCGTCATCTTCTGTATCCGAGGCGGTTAGTCCGTCGACTTGAGCGATTATTTCCCGTGTCGAGAGAATCTGGACCAGAGGCACGGTATCATCATCTCGGCCCAGATCCACCACCTCGTTGACAGTTGTCATGCCTCGCGCAGCAGCACGAGATTCCTCGGGCGGTGCTTGTCGTTCAACTACTGGTCCTACATCCGTTACTCCATCTTGCGTGCTACTGCTAGAAACCGTCCGATTCCTCAGTATTCGGCACGCTCCTGAAGTACTAGCCATCGGGTACTGCGTGTTGTGAGTCGAGTGTCGCCCGTCCGTCCCTACCTACGTCAGCAAATACAAGGAACACCTTATTTTGATCTAGAGGGAGAAATTGACATTTAGAAAGATAAAAAATATTCGACTGTCACAAAAATTCGGACCACGACAGTGCATGCGGCTACTTAATCTGCCCAGATTATCGGACGGGTTCTGCCTATCTACCCTATTTTGACCCTAAGCTGACTTTACGGGAGACACCATGTCACGTCGTTGTCGATCCGTACGATGTCTCCTTCAGTACTTGTTCTCCTTATTAAGTTTGTTTGTCCTACGTTCTATATGCTCCAAATCATTAACTTCATGCACGTGATGATTGAATAGTACGTCACGCCTGCTACATCAACCCTCCAATGTTACTATTACCTCGTTATCTCTCCGTAGACTCTCACTAAGGTTTCTCCGGCTAAACATCATTGTCGTAAACTAAGATTAGTAGCCCAATCAAGTAAATAACGATTTACACATTAGTTGTGGTAAATATAACCATGCGGAATCTATGCGACAGTAAGGAAACAACCCATGTAACGCTGAGGTGCTCTCCATCATTGAGAACAAACAAACAACACATCAAACGTCCGTCAACCTAGCTTCTAACCTTCACTACTGTAGCGGGTGAACTTAAGAGTACTTTAAGCCGACCATACTATCCATAGGCGAAGAAACATGATGTTTATTGAATCTTTAGAATATTTTCCATCGTTCAAACTCCAAACTTGCACTAAAACGACTTAAAATGACAAAAAAAAAGAAAGAATCTCGGCCATCAGAGTTCATCTTAGCATCAACCACAACACTTGAAAGTGTATTTAGGAGCTTTGATCGTCTCTGATGGTGTTAGCTTTGTGTTATCGCCAAATGAAACGATGAAAAGTGGGTGTTTTCAGTCATCAGAGTTCATCTTAGCGTCGACTACAACACTTAAAAGTGTATTTAGGAGATTTCGATCGTCTCTGATGCTGTTAGCTTTGTGTTATCGCCAAATGAAACGATGAAAAGGGGGTGTTTTCAGTCATCATAGTTCATCTTAGCGTCGACTACAACACTTAAAAGTGTATTTAGGAGCTTTTGATGGTCTCTGATGCTGTTTCAGGTAAGGTATCCGGAGATCTTAGTCGATCCCCTTAGTCGGCGCCAGAATGTAGATGCATTTTGTTGCAAACTACATCCAAAAGATGATAATATCTCTACTTGTGCACAATAATGCAAGAATATCAACCATAGACACAAAGATGTACGTGGTTCGGCATGATTACCTACGTCCATGGGGTGAAAGAGTGAATCTTATTACTTCAAGTGGTTACAATGATGATCTCTCCAAGTTCTTTTCTCTCCTTACAAGTTTAACTCACTTCTTTCTCTAAGGTGTTGCTCCTACAATCTCTCTCCCTCCAAAATGACCTCTCTTTACAATGATATAAGTCCCTTTATTTATAGGTGTGGAGCCTATACAACCAAACTAGGATGTTGGTCCTAATCTATCTAACTTGAAGTCGTGCATCGGGCCTGCTTGCATCGCCCTTCCTTTCATAAGTGTGGCCGATGAGGTTTGATCCCTTTGTCCGAGACGATATCATCTTGTGTCCAATTGGTACGATGTCGTCCCTTGGTTTGTGTTTCCCTCTCGTTTGGCTGATATGTCGTGCGTCTTCTTATTCCTTTGGCTGATCTCCCTTGTTTGACTAAATCTGTCTTTTCTGTTAGCTTTATCAGAGGCTAGGAGCCACACTTTGTCCGATAGCTGTTTAGAGGTCATGTCCGACCCACGTGATTCCTCAAATCTCGTGCCTACCATCTTTTATCCTGTGTTCCCCACTTCTTCGTCCTTGGGTACTCCGTATCTTAGGATGTTTCCACCTATCCCTGTGGATAATCTGCACCTACAATGTTCTTAAGAAATGATGAGCATTAACCAGAATCGGTAGATAATAATCATTGTTATCTACCGATTATTCTTGATTCAAAATTTTCAATTTTTTTGTACTAAAAATTAAACAATCAATCGGTAGATAATGAACACAATTTACTACCGATTATGGTAGTACTAAAATTCGAAAATTGAAGAATTTTGTTCAAAAGCTCATTTTGGGGCCAGTATATAATCGGAAGTTTAATTATCTTAGAATACTTCCGAATATGGTAATTCTCATTTCAAAATGCCGCTATATAATTGGAAGTTAAGTTCACTTACCTTACTTCCGATTGTTATAATTCCAAAATTCGAAAAATTAAGGTTTTTTTTTTCCAAAAACTCATTTCAGGGCCAGTATACATTCGAAAGTTAAATTCGGTAGTTAGTGAACTTAACTTCCAATTATAACATGAATTCGGTAGTTAGTGTACATTTAGTTATTGTATATATATATATTTAGAGTTACTAATTGTTACTATTATTATGATTGTTAAAATAAATATTTTACTTAACCACTTTTCAATATATATATATGTAGATGCATTTTACTACAAACTACATCCAAAGGATAGAAACATGCTACCTATCTCAAATGAAAGTAAACACTCCACAATGAAGACAAGATATATGTGGTTCGGTATGATTACCTACGTCCATGGGGTGAAAGGATGAATCTTATTACTTTGAAGTGTTACAAGGGTGTTGCTCTTAGTTGGATTTCCTTACAAGATGAATTTACTACTCACTTCCTTCTTGTTTGTGTTCACTCGAGTTTTCTCTCCTTTTTCTCCTCACTCAATACAACATGCCTTTCTTGAATACAAGTCCTTCTATTTATAGGAGAAGTTCTATACAGCGAAATTAAGGTGTTGGTCATGTTACATCTATTTAGCAGTTCTGTGATCGGGCCGACTCACGTCGTCTCATGTGGCCGATGTATCCTGACTCCTCGCCTATCCTTCGTCCGGGCCGATCCCTTCAGGTGATTTATTAACACGATGTCGCCTATCTTGACTGTCGCCTTTACGGTTGTCCGATGTGCCATATACTTTCTCATTGGTTTGACCATAGCTCCTCGTTTGACCCGCCACGCCTTATCTTTTCAGCTTTATCAGAAGTCTGGGTCAAGTCTTGTCCGACATCATTACGCCCGATCCACGTGGCTCCTTAAATCTCGCGCCCGTTAATCTTTGCTCTATACTTCGCATCTCTTCGTATTTGGGTATACTGGGCCTAGGATGTTTCCACCTGGATCTGTGGATAACTTACACCTACATTTATGCCCCTTCTTCCGCTTGTGTGGAAGACACGAGTGGAAGAACATCGTCCTAACCTCCCATGTCTTCGCTCATGCCGCTAATCCCGCCATGCAGCGCCCCACTAATTTCCTCTTTATGACTGGTAACTGTCGGCGTCGGTTATAATTTTTCTCCTTTAAATAGCCCGCTTTTTTCTTTCTTCTTCTTCTCCACCATTTTTTTTTTCTGTTCCGCCACTGTAGTCTTCTTTCCCAGGTTTCTTCACCACTTTTCGCTTCTAAAAAACCCTAGCTTTCTTAATTTTCTTCCACCATCTCTTCCTCAACGATTGTTACAGTACCTGTTGTTGCCTCATCTTTCTTCGTTGAAAACCAAGCTTTACATTATCTCTGTTAATGGCTTCTTCTCCCTCCATGACTGAAAGAAGGTCCGTTGATGATGTTTTTTCCGAGATTGATGCTTTTTCCCTTTCTTATTTGTTTTCTTATGAGAGTCCCTCCGAGTACGATGTTCGTGCCATTAAGTCTATCTTTCCCGATGATTCTCCCTTTGTTTTGTACAGGTCCGAGAAAAGGGTGAAAGATCTCTCTGATGAAGAGTTCATTGAGCAGTTGAAGGAGAAGTACGATCTTCAAAATTACGAAGTGACCCTTCTCTCGGGCCGAAACGGTATGTTGAAGAAGACCGATATGAAGAAGCACGAGCAATCGGCTGATTGTGTGGTCATCACCCTGGGCCAACTGGAGCTGGGCCTTCGTCTTCCCCTATACAACCCTGATAGACCGTTTTATTACGAGGTTCTTTCCCAGATCCGGACTTCTCCCGCTTTAGCTCAATGGACTGGAAATACTTTCCGAATTATGAACGAGTGGATGGATCGCCGCGATGGTCATGGTTCTGATGCCGATTGGTCGACCTACACGCCTGAGGACGCTCCAACGTATTCCGTTGCTAATTTTCTTGTTAGCTATCGAGCTGGTACTTCGACCTTGGGATATCTTGCTGGTTTTGCTGCTAGCCCTCATCGGGTCAAAACTATGCCCGAGTGTGTTGAAAGGATGATGCTGGATGCTGATCCCATCGTCCAGGGTTCCAACAAGCGAGCCCGACATTCTAATGATCCGATTTATCCCCGAGTTCCGCTTCTTGTCCGAGGTCCGATCCTTCATGGTGACTTCCCGTCGCCTACTTTTCCCACCGAGCCCTATTCTTTTTGGGTGGTTAATGATGACAAGGTAGATAAGGTATGCGCTTTTCTTGATTTTTAACTTGTTAGCTTCGGGCATCAGTTAGTCATTTGTTACTGTTTAAAAATCTCAGGTCGGCTCCACCAAGACTGTCGGATCTAGGAAAAGAGGTGCTGGACCAAGGGTTGAGGAAGACCAGGGGAAGGTAACAAACACAATGATTTTCTTATAAGTACATGTACTTGCCCCTTTTTTTTTCCTTCACATGTTCTGACGAGACACCTTGCGCAGAAACACCTAAGGCACGATGATGATGACGTGGGTGATGTTGACCCTAATCCGCTTAGGCGTAATCCTTCCAGAGGTAAGCAAGTTGCTAATCCACCACCGAAAACGGCCCCAATCATTGATATTTTCGATGAGGATGAGCTATTTGGAGAGAATGTGTCGGGTGACAAAGGCGATGAACAAGGTATGGGAGACCAGTAGGAGCCCTTGGAGACGCCCGACGTAGAGAAGGTCGTTACTGATGTATCGGTAAAGTTTCCTTGTGTGCCCCGGATTACTGAGGGATCGTCTTCTAGTGATGAAACTTCCTTTATTGTCTCTGACCCGATCATGAACTCCTTGGGTGCGCTTACTTCCTCCAACTTTGGGTAGTATACTGATGAAGAAATTTTGAATGTTGTGCCCCGTTATGGTGACCTCGCCATGACACTTGACACTGTGGTGAGCGACTCGTTTCTGTATGGTAATGCCCCGCGTCTGATTTCTATTCTTAGTGTCGCTTATGATGCAAACTCGTTTGTTTGTGTTAGATTATGAACCGCGTACACTTGGATGCCACCAATCGCCTTCGAGATAATAAGTTGATAGAGTCTCTCCAACTTCAACTTCAGAATGAGAAGGGTCGCGCGAACGAGCTGGAGATCAAACTTGCCGATGCTCAAGGTTTATGATCATTCTTAACTTGTGTTGATTGAGTTTATCGTGCCAGTATCCTGAGTCGGGTATCCTTCTTCCAAGCCGAGGTGTCTAGTATAGGTATAGACGCTACTTCGGAGTTTAGGATTATGAAGAGAAAATGGGATATTGAGAAGGGTTTAGTGGAAAATCTTCGTCAGCGAATGGCAAACAAAGATGACAAAATAGACCGCCAAACTGAGGAAATCGCAAGACTTGAGGACGATTTAAAAAAACATCGCCGGTTTGATTATGATCCTGCCGAGATGGATAACTTATGGGCTCACTTGGGATCTTCTCAGCGCCTTGCTGCTGAAAAAGCTGCTTTAGCCATGAGTTTGGAGAAAAGGATAGACACTCTATAATTGCAGAATCGAGACCTTCACGAGGACCGCCGACGAATATTGAGGGATAAAGATATGATGGAGCGACCTAATAGCGATTTGCTGGGCCGAGTGAGTGAATTTGATAAAGGTATGGGCAATTTAGAGTAGAGTAGATCGCAGCTTGTAGTGCTCCAAGCGTCGCGTAATCGGTTAATGGACGATTGGACTGAGCATAAGAAGTATTGCCCCAGTAACGAGTTCAACAAGAAACACTATAAAGAATTAACCATGAAGTTGTCCAAGGCCGAGGATGAGTTGTCCAAGTCGGTAGAGTCGCTTCAGTCAGTGTTGGCCGCCCTGTCAGGTCTCTTAGACGATGTGTTGAGGCCATTCTTTTAGATCTAGATTGCGTTTTATTCTTGCAAAAATGTTAAGTCATACCCGATGAATAACATTCTATCTTCGTGATTTTTTAGCCGAGCAAAAACGCTCTCAGGATCTGGACCTGGAGGTTCGACGATTGAAACAGGCCGAGGTCGATCTATGTTCCAAGTTAGCTGAATCTAAGGAAAATGCTTCTGATGAGTGCCAAATATTGCATATTCATACACCTTTTCATTGGCACTTAACTCATCTTTCGCGCTTCAAAGTCATATATTATCCCAAATTCTGCATTTTTACCATCTTCAAGAATAAATATTTGTATTAATTAATTTTGTGTTTTTAAGTACTAAATAAAGCTTGGAAGAATTGAGAAGACAAAAGAGAAGAAAGTTGGAAGTGTTGCAACCCGTTCGCGCATTAGTGGAAACCTGTTTACAATACATGGGATTAAACTACCCATAATCCAAAACCCATGATCCAAAACCCAAGACCCAAATCCATTTCCACCTCACCACCATTGGATTCCAAAACATCCACCTCACCCCATTGGATTCCAAAACATCCACCTCACCCCATTGGATTCCAAAACATCCACCTCACCACCATTGGATTCCAAAACATCCACCTCACCCCATTGTATTCCAAAACATCCATCAAGTGAGAAAACATGTTTTGTTGAGTAAATAATTGCCAAAATTCGAATCCAAGTGAGAGAGAATTTTTGTGTATAAATAGAGAGGGTTGTTGTGTTGAAAACTCATCCAAGAATAGCTTGTTCATGTTAGTTTCTTAAATTTCAGTTTTGTTATAATGTTCTTCATGTTCTAGTTCATTTGCTAGGGTTTTAATGAAGCCATAACTCATTGGTATGTATTCATATCTTGTATCTTGTTCTTGAAAGTTTAGAATTGTTTAAAGTATAATTTAATCCAAGTTTGTCAACATCTTGCTCTCACAATGTATGCCATGTATCCATTGTAGTTAGAATATCTCCATGTTGATTATGCTACAACTCATGCTTAACCAAATATTGATCCTTAGATTATTTGTGCTTTAATAAGACAATTAATTCTTTGGAGAAATACTTTAGTTGTGATTAAATTATCCATTGGAGAAACACCTTAGTTATAAGGTAGACTTGAATCTACTATAAGGACAAGAATAATATTACAAGTTGAATGCATATCATAGGTTATTGGTGGATTTGAATACCCTAGTATCCATATTATCATTGTTTACATATCTTGTTATTTGCATCTTTTACTTTTATTATTTCAGTCACTTGAAAATCATATCGTCGTATCGACAAAATCAAACCCCTTTTGGTTACTCCCAACAGGATTTAGAATCAATTTTACACTTATTCTTTTATTTTATTTTTGATTTTTTGATTTTTTTTGATTTAGTAGGTATCTTTAAAACTTTGATTACCCTAACAACCTCATAGCGTTTGAACAAAAAAAAAAAAAAAAAAAGTGCCTATAGTCATAAAGCACTTCAACAAATTCAATTTAGGAACTTAAAGAAAGTTAAGAAGTTTTTATTTTATTTTAGCAACGAAAAAAAAAAAAAGAGTTTATTTTATTTATTTTTAGTTTGTATTAAAACTTCGAAACCCTAACTACCTCTTTTGAGCTCAACAGGTGCCTGAGTAGCTGTTGTAAAGGCGAAGGAAAGGAAGCGAAAGAAAGCGAAAGAAGTTTTTATTTTAATAAAAAAAAAAAAAAAAAAGAGTTTATTTTATTTATTTTTAGTTTGTATTAGGATTCCTTTACTATTGTAATTTTCTTTTTCTTTTGCACTTTATTTTGGACTTTGGACTTGGACATTCTATTTTTATTGTTAAACCCTACGGATGGGTAGTATTAAATATCAAACTGTTTGCAGAGAAGGACGGTGATTACAATATCACCTCGGCCCCTCGGGTTCGTTCATGACATAGGAGTTGTGGCCCGAGTCGACAACAACGGTTCATCCCCCGTCTAATACGGGAGGTAAGGTTGTCGAAACACTCGCGAATCCCCTGTTAGCGAGTTACTGTATTCCTTCGGTTGCATATATGTTGAGGATTTGAATACGGCCGCTTTAATTTCCTAGTAAAGGGCAAGGACTGGCCATACAAGATAAGGGTTCGGATTTCATCACCGTTCTCTTCTTGCCCGCCTTAGGAAAACGTTACCTACGCAAACCTAAGCTTCAAAATTTGGAATAGAACGAGACCTATAGGGTAACGAGCTTAGTAGGAAAGTCGTTTGAAAAATATTGGTTACTCTTTAAGCATACTTCGAAGTTCATGACGGTTTCTGTAAATTGAATGCGTGTGACTGCACCGCCTTGTATTGCGGTGAGGCCTTGGGTATCAAAGCTCCTGCAGCTTCCTCTCCTCTATTCAATTTATTTAAACTCAGATTGATTCCGAGAGAGGTTTACTCAGATTGCAACGAATTCCCTTTCGAAGGATTAGAAGTCTGGTCTAGAAAACAATCTAAGTGGAGCCATCATGCTTTTTGTTTGCTAGAAATCGTAGGTTTCTTTGTGGTGGAGTCATCCTTGTTTGCGATTGCATAGAACTTCCCTTCCGTTTATTTCTTCTTTTATTTTGTTTTTCTAATGTATGCCCGAGGTCATTAGAGAACGGGCTGAAAAAAAAAAAAAAAAAAAAAAAAACAAATAATGAAAAAAATATTGGTCTATTTTCAGTGTGTACCTCCCAATCTCTGCAACAAGCCTAGTGCTAGTTAGAGATCATGTCAGGATTTTGGTCTGCAGGTGAGGATGAAAACAAATTCATTAGAGAGCTTGCTTACAGGCATGCTTCATATTATGAGCCTCCAACAGACCATGATGTCAATATTTATAGGGATTTTTATGGACATTTTCACAATCCTGAGCATCAATACATGGACCCTAATAACTATTCAAACATGTATCATCCACCACAGGGTGAAAATGAACATCTTGACAGTGCCCAACCCTCACAGTCATCATTTTTGGATCAGTTAGAAGCTAAAATCATGACTTTAGAAATGCAATCTGAAATCTATGCTTGTACCTTATGTGGAGGCTTAGGCCATCCTGCTGAGAATTGCTATATTTTGCATGATTTTAGGCAATCTAGAGAATATCATGAAAATCCAAAATATGAAATGCCAACAGATTACAAAGCTGATAGTCATTGGGACCATAATCAACCTTTCGAAGGTTGCGATCAGTATTTTATAGACCCTAATGACCATGCACACATGTATCATCCACCACAGTGGGAATTTGAACAATTTTGTACTTCTCAATATGTGGAGGAAAATCTCAGAAGCTTCGAACAAAATAATGCTAGGAGTGTATTGCATGATAAACCATATAGCATTGATTATGAATTTCCTATTGTTGAAGACTCTCCTTCCATTGAACAACTTAATGCATTTTTAAAAATGAATTTGATTCATTTACAAAATGTAGGAAAGGAGGAATTTCAGGATGAAATATTTGTTTGTCCTAATGAAATAAAATGTGAAAATAGTATGCCTAGTCTTACTTGTGCAGCTGATATTGCATATGAACCTATTTTAAATGAAGGGACTAGAAATACTACGATTTTAAATAAGGAAATGCATTTCTATGATGATGATGATGATGATGTTATGTTAGAAGAATATGTTTTTACTGAAAATATTGTCGAACCTTTGGGTTCAGAGACATTAGGCTTATCTGCCTCGACCTTAATGGATGAAGTTTCTTCTAATGTTCCATTTACATGTGATGTGGTTACTAATCTTGAGCATGTGCATTTGTCCTGTGAAAGAGAGCATGCTACACAACTTGTTTGTGACTTAGAAAATGTTGAATCTTCTGTAGACACTAATGATACTATACATGAAAATAACTTTGATGTGTCTGATTCTCTGTCTAAGTCACAGTGTGAAGTTTCTTGTGATATTCCTATGCATGAAACTGAAGTTCTAGGGGATGATTGTGAACTGGGGCTTATTGATTTGTTTTATGAGCATGAGCATGATGTTGTACTTGTGTCTGACATAGGTAATGTTGAATCTCAACACTAATGATCTTATGGATAAAAACATAATTGACGTGTCTGATTCTCTGCCTGGGTCACATTGTGATGTCTCTTTGGATTTGTCTATGCATGAGAATAAAATTTTGGATGAGCATGATACTTATTTGGGTCTTGATGGATTTTTCTATGAATGTGAGCATGCTGCGACACTGGCAAATGATTTAGGAGTTATAGATGTGCCTAATAATGATGTGCCTACCTCCCTGCCCATGTAACAAACTGGTAATCTTGCACCCAACCTAGATTTGGTTTGTAAAGTTATTGTTAAACCTACTTTTCTAAGAGTACCTAATCTAGGATTGGAACTGTGTGCCTCTCAAGTCCTCTTGGACTATTTTGCAGTTAAATATAATACCTTTGATGAGCCACAATTAGAGTTCACTCATGTCTCTCCATCCATCCCTGACAAAATCCACTTTGAACTAGATCTTGTGCATGGTGCACCCCTGAAATTGTTAGATTTTGTACCCAAAAATATATCTATTGAAAAATCTAGGTTTGGGGGTAACTCATTCACATATGCAGTCTCACTTGCATTGTTGTCCTGTTATAATTGTGTAAGGATGTTGATGTTTCCGCACTACGTCTTTTGGGTTGATCCTCAACTTTTTATATTGTTGGTACATGGTGAGTCATCATTGTATAATCTAGTAGGTAAAATTTTGAATCTTGTTGATATATTTGTGTGCTAACCAAATATTTTGTCTTGCGCTCATATTATTTGCTTTCAAAGCATTCATTCAATTATGGTTACCACCACCCTTTTTGGCATCTGGTAATCTCTTTCCTTTGAATCTTTTTTGTTCTCATGTTTTGTTGTTTCTGTTATCTTTTGAAACATTGAGGACAATGTTAGATTTAGGTTTGGGGGAGTATTGCAATTTTTGTTGTGTCTTTTATGACCAGCTGTGTAGCGGGTCTTTTATAGGGTCTTTTATAGTCTTTTGCATTTTATTTTTGGTTGTCTTTGTCAAGACCAGCTGTGTAGCGGGTCTTTTGTAGTTTTTTTGTAGTCTTTTGCATTTTTTTTATGTAGCGGGTCTTTTGTAGGATTTTGTAGTCTTTTGCATTTTTTTTTCTTCTTTTCTATGACTTTGTGTAGCGGGTCTTTTTGTAGGATTTTTTTTTGTAGTGTTTTGCATATAGATTTTTTAGTCTTTTATTAAAAAATAAATAAATCAAAAATCAAATTTTTTATGATGACCAGTTGTGTAGCGGGTCTTGTGTTTGGTATCTGATGATCAGCTGTGTAGCGGGTCACTAAAAAAAAATGATGATCAGCTGTGTAGCGGGTCACTAAAAAAATATGATGATCAGCTGTGTAGCGGGTCTTAAAAAAAATGGTTACAAATTATCAAGGTTCTAAGAAATTCCGAAGTTCATCATCTACAGTTGAAGACCGAAGACAAAGACATTTCTATGGATGCTCTGATATTGGAGAAGGGTTTGTGGGTACTTCTTTGGTAGGCCCTCACGAGACTACAACTCGTCCACTAGGGACACCTAGGGGTTTAAAGGCTTATGCATACGCTAAATGCATTCGAGAGACCCTGACAGTGGTATAGTTAGGATTTCGGATTTGTTTCACTTGAGGACAAGTAAAATTCAGGTTTGGGGGTATTTGATGAGTGCCAAATATTGCATATTCATACACCTTTTCATTGGCACTTAACTCATCTTTCGCGCTTCAAAGTCATATATTATCCCAAATTCTGCATTTTTACCATCTTCAAGAATAAATATTTGTATTAATTAATTTTGTGTTTTTAAGTACTAAATAAAGCTTGGAAGAATTGAGAAGACAAAAGAGAAGAAAGTTGGAAGTGTTGCAACCCGTTCGCGCATTAGTGGCAACCTGTTTACAATACATGGGATTAAACTACCCATAATCCAAAACCCATGATCCAAAACCCAAGACCCAAATCCATTTCCACCTCACCACCATTGGATTCCAAAACATCCACCTCACCCCATTGGATTCCAAAACATCCACCTCACCCCATTGGATTCCAAAACATCCACCTCACCACCATTGGATTCCAAAACATCCACCTCACCCCATTGTATTCCAAAACATCCATCAAGTGAGAAAACATGTTTTGTTGAGTAAATAATTGCCAAAATTCGAATCCAAGTGAGAGAGAATTTTTGTGTATAAATAGAGAGGGTTGTTGTGTTGAAAACTCATCCAAGAATAGCTTGTTCATGTTAGTTTCTTAAATTTCAGTTTTGTTATAATGTTCTTCATGTTCTAGTTCATTTGCTAGGGTTTTAATGAAGCCATAACTCATTGGTATGTATTCATATCTTGTATCTTGTTCTTGAAAGTTTAGAATTGTTTAAAGTATAATTTAATCCAAGTTTGTCAACATCTTGCTCTCACAATGTATGCCATGTATCCATTGTAGTTAGAATATCTCCATGTTGATTATGCTACAACTCATGCTTAACCAAATATTGATCCTTAGATTATTTGTGCTTTAATAAGACAATTAATTCTTTGGAGAAATACTTTAGTTGTGATTAAATTATCCATTGGAGAAACACCTTAGTTATAAGGTAGACTTGAATATACTATAAGGACAAGAATAATATTACAAGTTGAATGCATATCATAGGTTATTGGTGGATTTGAATACCCTAGTATCCATATTATCATTGTTTACATATCTTGTTATTTGCATCTTTTACTTTTATTATTTCAGTCACTTGAAAATCATATCGTCGTATCGACAAAATCAAACCCCTTTTGGTTACTCTCTGAATCAGGATTTAGAATCAACTTCTACACTCTCCAAGTCTCTGTGGTTCGACCTGTGCTTGCCTTGTGTTGCTTGTCAACACTGTGCACTTGCAGTATACACAATAGTAGGTATCTTTCCGAGCCTACCAGCTTCCCAGATTACCCAACAACTCGAGGAAGAACGCGCCGCCAATGTAGAGGAGTTAGACCAGAATGTTCAGTCGGGCATTATGGACTGGGTGGAGAAGAAGCGGCTCGAGGTCGCGCAAAGGAAGGCCGGCGCGGCTCCTCCCAAGGCTTAAACTTTCTTTTTGTGGTGCTGCGTCACTATGTTGCCCTTCCATCGGGTTGTAAATCGCTCTGAACACTTATCCCCGTTTTATTTCTTATGCACTGTTTGTTTTAATGGGGGTGCTGCGTCGCCGATGTTTGTTTTATTTCCGCTAAACTTTTCATTTCGTATGGCTGCGTGATACTTTCAGTACTTTGTTATCAGACGCATGGTGTTATCGATTTAATTTCTGTTTCTTATGTTATTCCGGCAATTGTTGATTGATGCACTATGCCATCGATGTAGTTTTCATTTTGTATGTTGCTCCTCCGAGTGTTGGTTGTCGCACGACGTGATCGGCTTGTTTCTTGTTCCGCATGTTGTCCCGAATGTTGTTGATTAACGCACGATGCTATTTGTTTAGTTTTTGTTCCTTGTGTTACCCCCTGCAATTGTTGTTTTTATATGTTAGAATGTTAAACCTTTCTGTCGAACACACCCAACAAGGAGGGTCATCGGGCACTATGCCATGTCCTGATTGGGGTATCTCATCACTATCTCTTTGGATTCGGTGGAAGGGTACCAGTCATCCTAGTTCTAGGCCCGACAATCCCGAGTGGTTATCGATCAACCGATCTCGGGAAAGTGGACACGCCCACTTGCGATGGGGGTGACCTTTCAGATGTAAGTAGGCCACCTAGCTGAGTAGAACTCGCGTCTAAACAACCTTTGGAACTGGTTTCCAACCACCAGAACCCTTAGGATACCTCGGCACTTGCACACTGCCACTGCCCCGAGTTCGAATAGCCAGGCGACTGTAAGGCACCTCGGCACTTCCACACTGGCATTGCCCCGAGTACGAATGCCCATTCAATGTTAGGAACCTCGGCACTTACACACTGGCTTTGTCCCGAGTACGAATGCCCATTAAAGTGTGAGTCACCTCGGCACTTCCACACTGGTATTTCCCCGAGTACGAATGACCATTAGTCGCTCATGCCCTATCCCATACCCCTCACGGTTTTACAGATATAGAAGACTTGTTTGCTTACCGTTTTTCCGCATCGCTCGTCAAGGATGGTAGAGTTTCAGGAATCGGATGTTCCATGGTTTGAGCTCTCTTGTTCCGTCGAGTCGCAGTAGTCGATATGATCCCTTGCCCGCCTTAGATTCGATTATATATGGACCACCCCACTTTGGTGCTAGTTTTCCTCCTTTTTTGTCGCGCTCCCATTCAGCCAAAAATTTCAACACCTGTTGCCCGGGATTAAATTCTCTTGGTCGAACGCGCTTGTTGTATTCCCGTTGTAATCTCCTTTGATAATTTTCCATTTTTTGTAACACCATTTCTCTTGTTTCTTCCAAGTCGTCGAGTTTAGCCAAGATCAGATCGGATGACACGTTTCACCTCCAAGATTCGGTTCTTGTGGTAGGAATCATTCCTTCTGTTGGTAGAATCGCCTCGGTTCCATAGGTAAGCATAAACGGAGAGAATCCCGTAGCTTTCCTTCGTGTGGTTATGTATGCCCATAGGACGTTATACAGCTCGTCGCACCAGTTGCCATATTCCCCATCCAATTTATTCTTCATGTTATCGGCGATAGTCTTATTAGTGATCTCGGCCTGCCCATTGCACTGTGGGTAAATCGGGGTAGCTTTGCTTTTCCTGATGTTGTAAGTGTTGAATAGAAGATCAATGTTCTCGCCCTGTAGTTGTTTTCCATTATCAGAGACGATTGCGGCCGGGACCCCGAAGCGACAAATAATATGTTCCCAAATAAACTTAAAGACATCTTTGTCCCGAATATGCCTTAGTGGTGCCGCCTCTACCCACTTGGTAAAATAATCAGTGGCCACGATCAAATACTTCCTTTGCCCTGTTCCTACATGTAATGGCCCGACAATATCCACTCCCCACTTAGCAAAGGGCCACGGACTTATGATTGAGTTTAACGGTACGCCGGGAGCATGGATTTTCTTCCCAAAACGCTGACATTCTTCGCAATCTCTTGCCATTTTATTTGCGTCCTCGTTCATATACATCCAAAAGTAGCCCATTGTTTTTTCCTTAACCGACAAGCTTCTTCCCGAGCTGTGATTTCCGGATGCCCCATAGTGTAGCTCGTGCAGGATGATATGGCCCTCTTCCCTGCTTAAGCATCGTAGGAGCGGTCCTATGTAGGATTTCCGTTATAAGATCCCTTCCCTTAACTCATACGCGCCCGATTTTCTCTTGATTTTGTTCATCTCGGGCCGACTCTTAGGTAGCTCGCCCGTCTCTAAGTATTGATGTATTGGATTTCTCCAGTCGCCTTCTTTGTATCTTTCGGATGTGTTAACGGCCACCTCGACCCATGCTTCTGGTGTTTCTGGGACAGACGGGGTAAGAAGCCTCATAACACGTATCCCTTCGATGCTCGGGTCTATTAGTTGTGAGGCGATGTATGATAGAGCGTCCACGTATCTATTATCCTTTCAGTAGATATGGCGGAATCTAATGTCTGGTATTTGCTCGATGTAACATTGGGCGAGCTCCCAATATTTTTGCAGCACCGGATCGTGTGTAGCGTATTGGCCCGTAATTTTCTGGATTACTAGTTGGGAGTCACTAGTCAATCGAACCTCATGCATTCCCATTTCCACAATTATTCGTAAATCATGGATCACCGTTTCATACTCGGTGATGTTGTTTGTAGCCTTGAATTCTAGCCTGAACGAATGCAGGATCTTCCTCCCCTTTGGTGTGGTAAACACTATCCAGAGGCCCGATCCGTCTTTGTTTGATGCCCCATCGACAAACACTTCCCATCGTGTCGGACTATTGGCGGCTAGTAGGTCCGCTGGATCCTATTGTTCTTCAACCATTCCCGATATATCTTCTACCTCGTCTTCATCACTGAGGGGTAAAATCTGCCCAGAAATCAGCCACCACTTGCCCTTTGATCGCGGTTCTCGTCTCATACACCACATCATATTGTTTGATCATGGCTCCCCATTTGGAGATTCTCCCTGATCGCCCGGCACTATCCAAGACCGCTTCAATAGGCGATTTGGTGAGCAACCGTATTCGATGAGCTTGAAAATATGTTCGTAGTTTAGAGGCAGCAAAAGCTAACGCGAGCACCATCTGCTCCATTCTGGTGTAGTTTTTCTCAGCCGGACTTAATGTTTTGCTAGCAAAGTATACCGGTTTTTCCACGCCTACTTTTGCTTTTACCAATACTGCACTGATGGCATAGGGTGTCACGCCTAACTATAGGGTTAGAATTTCTGACGGCTCAGGCCTTTGAAGAACCGGGAGGCTAGCTAGATGTAGCTTGATATTTTGGAAGGCCTCTTCGCTGGCGTCCGTCCATTGGAATTTTTCTCCTTTCTTCAAGATGTCATAAAAGGCCTTGCATTTGTCCGATGACCGTGACACGAATCTCCCCAATGCGGCTATGCAAACATTTAGTTTCTACACGTCTTTCACCGTCGCGGGAGATGGCATTTCAAGGACAGCTCGTACCTTCTTGGGATATGCTTCTATCCCCCTGGGGGTGATGATGTAGCCTAATAATTTCCCCGACGTGACCCAGAAGTCGCACTTTGCAGGATTGATCTTCATCTTGTGTTTCCTCATCGTCTGAAAAATCTCTCGAAGGTCTCGGACGTGGTTTTTTGACTTGCGACTCTTAACTAACATGTATTCCACATAAACTTCTATGGTATCGTGAATATTATCTTCAAACATGTCGCCTACCAATCTCTGGTACGTAGCCCCGGCATTTCGAAGTCCAAATGGCATCTTGGTGTAACAATACAATCCTCTTGGTGTGAAGAAGGAAGTATGTTCCTGGTCCTCGGAGGCCAATGGTATTTGGTTGTAGCCCATGTGCCCGTCCATCAAGGTCAACGCCTCATACCCAACTATTAATTCTACTAATTGATCTATGCTGGGAAGGGGAAACTATCCTTCGGGCAAGCCTTGTTCAAGTCGCTGAAATCGATACATATTCTGACCCCCCCTTTCTTTTTAGGTACCACGACCATGTTATATATCCACTGTGGGTAGTGGGACTTCATTATTATCCCGGATTCTTGTAGCTTCTTCAGCTCGACCTCGACCGCCGCTTGTAACTCTGGTGCGATACACCTCATTTTTTGTCTAACCGGTTTGAACCTCGGATCAATTTTTAAGTGGTGACAGCAGACCCTCGGGTCAATACCCTCCAAATAGCGCACTTCCCAGGAAAACGCATCCAGGTTTTCTTTTAGTAACATCGTGAGTTGACTTGCTTGTTCGTCCGATAGTAATACCCCGATCCTTACTACCTTGGGTTCTTCTATCTTTCCCAAGTTTACTTCTCGAGTCGGCTCGACTGTAGAGAAGTTTGATTTGGTCTCCCGGGATGGGGACGCTTCTTTTAATTGCTATAATGGGTCTTGTTCTCGAGTCTCGTGTGCCAGGACCACTTGTGAGATCACCTCCTCCAATTCTTTTGTCGTCTGCACTTCCTTTGATTTGTTCTTTTATTGCCTTTGCCGATCTCGCCGTTCTTCATTAATCTCTACATCAACTTTCATGCACTGTCGTGCCGCCTGGGAGTCGCCCACAACTTCCGCTATTCCCTTGCAAGTCGGGAATCTTAACCTCTGATGGTATGCCGAGGCTACTCCCTTAATCCCAGCAATCCACGGGCGCCCAATAATGGCCTCATAAGGTGAGGCGACGTCGACTACACAGAAGGTGGTTAGTGTGTCGAGATATCAACCACCATCTGAAAATCTCAAAGTTACTTCGCCCTTTGAGATGGTTATTGTGCCGTTAAAGCCGTAGATGCGATATATTGAGTGGACGAGCATGTCGTCTGAGAGTTTCATTCTTCTGAACGTATCGTAAAACAGCACCTCGACGGAACTTCCGCTATCCACGAGAATCCTTCTTACTCCCCACTTCTCAATCAATAACGTGATGACCAGTGTATCATTGTATGCCTGTCCATTTTCTGGGACGTCCTTAGCCGAGAACGAAATGGGTACCGTCATCCAAGGTTCCATTGGGAGGGCCTTGGCTACGCTAAATATTTCTTTACCTTCGCGATCCCTTTTATGGATCCTTGTGGTGATTACTAGGCCGAGGGTGTAATCTCACATATCCGAATGTGAGATGGTGCTCACGAACTGACTCGTCCTATCGATACAAACTTGTTGTACTGGTGCATTGGGTGCCACTTCCTGCCGAGGGGGTGTCATACATACTGCCTCAAATATCCATCGCGGATGAGGTGCTGAACAATATATTTTACCTTTCGACAGGTGTTGGTGGAATGGCCCCTATACTGGTGGTAGTGACAGTATTCGGGATGATCTCGGGTCTCTCGGAATTGTATTCCCCTCGATGCTGGGTAGTTGATGTCGCTTCTCCTCTCAACCTCCTTGAACACCTCTTCTAAAGGAGAATTTAGAGGGGTATACGATCGGGCTTCCTGTCTTGGCTTCTTTCCTTTGGCCATCCATTCCATCTTTTCACTACTCCTCGAGGGAGGGTCCTATCTCTTTTCTCGGTCTTTGATATGGTCGTCTGTGTCCGTTTTAGTTTCTGCACTGTCTTCTTGTACTCCTCTATCTCTTTATTCGGCCTTAATTTCTTCCAGGGCGATGTAGTGTTCTTGCATCCTTCTCATCTCCTTTAGGGTTTTAGGTTTTTCGGAGAACATGGAAATCCAGATAGGGTCCAATATCCCCAACGCGTTTTCAAACCCAAAGATATCTTGATCCACCGGTACCTTCCCGATTTCAGTACACATCTTTCTTCACTTGTTGGTCAAGGTTCTCAATGGCTCTCTAAATCTTCGGGCGAGGGTAAACAACTTGTTCATTCTTGGCCGAGGTCGACTGTTATGCATGTAGGTCTCAAGGAAGGCCTCGACTAGCGCATCTTACCCGTTAATCCACCCAGGTGCGAGCGAATAAAACCAATCTCGTGCCTCGCCCTCCAAACTAGCTGGAAAGAATTTGCACATAACTACCGGGTTGTTTCTCCATTGGATCAATGACATGGTGTACATCTTAAGATGCTCGGTCGCATCGCCCGTTCCATCAAATCTAGACGGGAATGAAGGTAAAGTACACTTGGGTGGGAACGACATTTGTTCAAGTTCTTGAGAGAAAGGTGTTTTCTCGGCTTCACTCATAATCCCGGCCAACTTGTTCTCTTCTCTTCCGCCTGAAAGTTCCTTGATTTTTGCTTCCAACTCTTTAAGTTTGGCTTCTGTTATCCGATCTTGTCGCTCGTTCCTTCCTCGCCTTTCTTCGTCAGTGGAAGAATCCTCGGGTGGTCCATATCTCTACGTGGGAGGTACCGGAGGCAATGGTGGTTGTCCGGATTGATCGGGCTAACTAAGGTTACTCGGCCCCATCATGGGTGGTAAATGACCGGATCGGCCGCGATAACCCGATGTTCCTCGGCTAGACGACCCTCTTGATCTGGTCCGTTCGTTCCTCAACTGATAGTTCTCATACTCCAAGGATAGATTCCGTTGCTGGAGTTCCCTTAGTGCCGCTTCTTGTCTCCTCTGACTCTCCAAAATGGCCAACAACGTCGGGTCCGTGCTTTCGTGACTAGAATGTCCATTGGGTTGGTGTGGCCGAGGCTGTAATGGTGAAGATGTGGGTGGTTGGGGTAGTATCGGGTTGGTTACATGATCGACCGTGTGAATAGCTGTCGGGCCGAGGTTACTTGTTGCCGCTCGCCCCAGCTAAATCTGCCTAAGACTCTCTTTTTCCCTTCCCAAAGCTTCCTGGTGCTCATCTTGTCGCCTCATCCTTTGTCTCTGAGCTTGTGCTGCAAGTGCTTCCTCATCTTCGTCGGTGTCTGAAGCTGTGAGTCCATCGACTTGGTCAACTATTCTCTGAGTCAATATGACTTGGTCCAGAGGTCAGGTATTATCGTCTCGCGCCAAATATACCTCCTCGTCTACAACAGGCATTCCTCGCGCAGCTGCATGAGATTCCTCGGGCGGTGGTCGTCGACTGTCTTCTTGCCTCGGCCCCGTTATCCCTGCCTGCATGCTGCTGCTAGTAACTGTACGATTCCTAAACATCCTTATCGTCCCTGAAGTGCTAGCCATTAGTCACGTCGCGTGATGAGCCGAGTATCGCCCGTCCCTACGTCAGCAAATACGAAAAAGAACCCCTTACTTTGACCTGATTTTCTAATAAAAAATTCAGACAAAAGGTCAAAAAGTTCGACTGTACGACTGCTGCCACTGTGTAAAATCTGCTTCAACTATTAGGTGGGTTCCGTCTATCTACCCTATTTTGTCCCTATGCTGAATATGTGGCTGACCTCACCTCCCTGTCGCTATCACTCCGTACGACGTTACTCTTTGTACTCGACCTACGCATTTAAGTTAGTTTTGTCCTTTATTCTACATGCTTCAAATCATTGGTCTTATGCACATGATGCTTAAAGAAAAGTACGGCAAGTAACCCCTAAAATCAAATAAAACTTTGTACCAACTCCGCCTTCTCGAGATTTAACTGTGAATTCTCCGACGACTTATGCTACACCTCCGGCTAAAACATTCTATACAGTCGACAGTTTATCACACGATGAAACAGCTACAAATGCAAACTTTTGGTTACTCCGAGCACCCGACTTCACACCTTAGCTAAAAACAATTCGCTTAACGCTAACAATCACACAATTCTCTTAACGCTAACAAGAACAAATAGTCGTCCTTTCAACAGGTTCTTCACATAGCTTCCAACCCGAACTGTCAGTCGCTGATGAGCTCGTGAAGTTTTCCTGCTGATCAAACTGTTGAAGTCGCTAAGAAGATGCTGCTACTGTTCTGACTTTGAATGCTTAGTAAACGACTCAAAACAACCATTATTTCGGCCAACAGAGTTCATCATAGCTTCAACTCCAACACGTTAATCGTGTATTGAGGAACTGTTGATCGTCTCTGAAGGTTTTTATGGCAAGGTATCAGGAGATCTTAGTCGACGCCAGAATGTAGATGCATTTTACTAAAACTACATCCAAAGGATAGAAACATGATACCTATCTCAAATGAAAGTAAACACTCCACAATGAACACAAGATATACGTGGTTCAGTACGATTACCTACGTCCACGGGGTGAAAGGATGAATCTTATTACTTTGAAGTGTTACAAGGGTGTTGCTCTTAGTTGGATTTCCTTACAAGATGAATTTACTACTCACTTCCTTCTTCTTTGTGTTCACTTGAGTTTTCTCTCACTTTTCTCCTCACTCAATACAACCTGCCTTTCTTGAATACAAGTCCCTCTATTTATAGGAGAAGTTCTATACAGCGAAATTAAGGTGTTGGTCATGTTACATCTATTTAGAAGTTCTGTGATCGGGCCGACTCACGTCGTCTCATGTGGCCGATGTATCCTGACTCCTCGCCTATCCTTCGTCCGGGCCGATCCCTTCAGGTGCTTTATTAACACGATGTCGCCTATCTTGACTGTCGCCTTTACGGTTGTCCGATGTGCCCCGTACTTTCTCATCGGTTTGACCATAGCTCCTCGTTTGACCCGCCACGCCTTATCTTGTCATCTTTATCAGAAGTCTGGGTCAAGTCTTGTCCGACATCATTACGCCCGATCCACGTGGCTCATTAAATCTCGCGCCCGTTAATCTTTGCTCTATACTTCGCGTCTCTTCGTATTTGGGTACACTGGGCCTAGGATGTTGCCACCTGGATCTGTGGATAACTTACACCTACAATATATATATATGTGTATATTATATAATTTTCAAACAAAAAATCAAACTAAAGTTACTTAAGTTATTTTATTTTTATTTTTATTATTGATAAATGAAATAAAATGGTATATAAAATATTTGAAAATAAAAAATAATAATATTTAAAGAATAAAATAAAAAATTGATTGTATATAAATTTAAGGGAAATTTTTGTCATTTATAAAATAAAATTGATTGTATATAAATTGATTGGATTTTTGGCTGAATTGGCTGGACGCAATATATCGGATGGAGCTTAAAAGTTACATCCGTTCTACAATTGGGCCAATTAATATAGATCATACTAAAGCAAAGGAGAAAAAAAAAGGGTTTTGGTATTGAAAGCGTGAATCAGTTTTTCATTTTTTAGAAGCAATTTGAGTACGTTGAAACATCTAGCGTCGGGTTCATGCTTGAAGCGGAAATTTTCTTATAAGTATATTAGTCATTACTAGTAATTATAAAATTTTGGACCATTATATAATTTTAATTATTATTATATAAGAATACTAGGTCTCAACCCGTGTCGTATATGTGTTTCAAATGTATCCATCGATTCATACATGTCGTATTTTTCCGAGAAGAATCAAACCGATCGATACAGGTCTAAATGTTTTGAGGAGTTGGTTAATAAACATGTCTTTATCCTCGAATCTTTTAATATTGTGTATGTAAGTCATACAACCCTTTGGGACAAACATAGTTAATTCGTTAGAGCAAATCCTATTGGCAGTGGAACATTACTTCGTTCACTACTTCAAAAAAATATCATCAAAGGTCATTCACCAAACTTGTAACAAAACTAAAAACACCTAAAATTACTTTAGAATCAATTAGATTAATCTTGCAAAATCTGTTAGCATTAAAATTTAATTTTTATCTTTGATATAAATTGTTGAGTTCCCAATTTACATAGATTTGTGTTTATTCATTTTCCTAAAATTTATAATAATATTTAATTTTTGATCCATTTATTTTCTTGTCTCTTTACCTATTATCATGAATTATTTCTCAAGCATGCATAATTACGCGAAGTTGGGAAGAAATGAAAAAAACAGAAATCATGACAAAAAAGGGGAATAAAGGGAGATGTGAGAAACTGAATCGATTACAATTAAATCACGCGTAGCCTTGCATAATCCCATGAAGTATGGGAGAAATAATGACAGAAACATAAACCATGACAAAAAACGGGGAATAAAGAGAGATGTGAGAAACTGAATTGTACAATTAATCCGCCCGTAGCCTTGTGTTTGGTCAATTTTTTATAGGTTTCATTTTTCTTCCTGCCCCCTACCCGGCAAATCTTAAAATCACAACATCTTCTTTTTTGGAAAAATCTGGCCTTTAAAAATTGATTTAATTTTAAAAAAAAAAAAGTAATTTGAAAACTAAAATCAAATTAAAACAAAACAAAAAAAAATTAACCAAGGGTGACTAAATAATTTACCTATCTTAGGACACCTTTTCTCACCCTACTACAACTACTTCTTCCACCACCACGTTGTGGTCACCACTCCACCAGTTTCACCAATACCCACCACCATTATCCCCACCGCCGATCCACCACCACCACCCACCATCACAACCACCATTATTGCTTAATTTACCTATCTTAGGACCCATTTTCTCAACCTACTACCACTACTTCTTCCACCACCACATTATCGTCACCACTCCACCAGTCTCACCACTACCCACCGCCATTATTCCCACCACTGCCGACCATCACAACCACCATTAATGCTTACTGATATGGTTAATATCAAATAAATTGATTATGTATCAACAAAAATATATTCTTTTGATTAATTAAATAAACATTTATTATGGAATATCAATTGAACATTTATTATTAAATTTTAATTAAACGTGATCGTTTATAGCGGTAGATTTATGTTGTGCAAGTATAAATTTGACCGTTCTTTATCTAGCCTAACTTGTCCAAACTTTGTTTTGTATTCTGGAAATGTAATCAATTTTATTTTAATACTAAAAATCATGATTTATTCGATTAGGTACTATAAATAGCTCTGATCCCATTTTGGTGATCCATCGGTCATGATCATATTGTCTTATATGATTTAGTATCCTCCTCAAAATATTTGCGTTTTTTCCTTACCAGTTGTGCTAAAAACAGCCAACTACACATCTATCACAATAAAATGTTGCCTATTTTGTAAAGACACAAAAGTATTATTGTCCACTGCTATTCACTAACATCCACCACCGTACGTAAAAACCAGTCATGCCTACTATTTGTTTCCAGCGCCAGTAATGTTGCCACCTCCACCACTCACAAATATCCACCGTTGTTTCCACCACCCACTGCTTCTTTCACTACCACCATTAAAAATTATTAATATAATTTTTAACCGGGGTCACGGTAGTACAGTGGTAAAGTCACAGGTTAATGATACTAGTTACCTGAGTTCGAAACTCGCCAGCACCGAATTCTTTACCGATCAATATATATATAGTTTTCAATAAACTTATTTATTAATAAAATATGTATCTATTAGATTCATTAAATGAACATTTATCATGAAAATTTAATTAATCATTCATCATGAGCAAATTAATAGGACTCTAATTATTAAAGTATTTATAATGTTTAGTTGAAAAAACCACGGTCGTAGATTTATCCCTCCTAGACAAATCTCGGCCGCTCTTTATCTAGCCTAATTTAGCCAAGATTTGTTTTGTATTCTAGATTATTTCGCCTCTTAAAATATACATTTATTCAATTTTTAAAAATATCCCTACCTTCTGAAAAGTGGAAGCAACTAGTACAAATTTCTTTCAGAAGTGGACGCAACTAGCACAAGTAGTTTCCAGAAGTGGATACAACTTTATACAAGTTGCTTCCAAAAAGTGGAAGCAACATTCTCAAGTTAGTCCCAAAAAAAATATTTTTTACCCCTCGAAGGTATTTGTGCAAGGTCAACAAAAATGAAGGGTATTTATAACATTCTCACCAATTATAAATATACAAAAAACGCGTGGCACACATGTTCATGTGAGTGAGAGGTGGGATGTTCGAATCCCCTCAAAAACTTGAAAATTTTCTTTTAAGCTTGGAGGAAAATTAAAAATTATACAGAAAAGAGTACGCTATGTCAAATATCCCATCGATTAAGGGAATCTAGCGATTCATGATAGATTCACTTCATATTAACAACTCGGAAAAAAAATACTAAAATTTGAAGCGAAATGTGAAGTGTACGTTTTAAAAGCGCATGGCTATAGCCAAGGGAAGTTAGGTCCTGATTACTCGAATGTTGGTTATTCTGTTCGAACTTAACCCTTTATTGTGCTACTTCGTAATCTAATATCACATACTACTAAGTGTTGTTATTAGTATTATATAGAGAAATTTATTATTAGGAAAAAAAATAAGATTATTTACAAGAATCGGTGGGAAGCCTAGTAACAAGCTGTGCTCCAACACATTTTTGAATAGCAAGTCCAATTTTATGTAAAAGGAAACCACTTATTTTATTATTATTATTACGTGAGTTTGTTACATGATATGATATCACCATCTTAACTAAATCTGACTGTAGCATAAGAAAGAGCTTTGATCCTTCAAAGATTACTACCTTTCCCCTCTTCCGCTGCTCTGTATACAAGGAATTCCAAATGCATTGTTCCACGAGTGAACGACGTTTGGAGTAAATTTAGAAGTAAAATTGAATTAACAAGTAGACCGAAAAAGTCATAACAATCATCAACATTGGTAATACCAAGCATAACCGTTTTTAGTTAACTTAGACAAAATTGCGTATATTAACGAATCATACGAAGAAAAAAGGTCGTTCGTTTTATTGTGAGAGTGAGGGACTCTATGCAGGTTTTTCAACTCATTGTTGCAGGATCAAATTTTCTTTACTGAATCATACTAATTGTTTTTTTTTTATTTTATCTGAGAAAAAGTAGTACAAAAAGATATCTTCAGAAAGAAACAAAAAATATTTGTTCATGCGAGTTGATAACAAAAACCAACAGTTGCTGTCAAATTCATCGGGAAATACCCTCTACAGGTTTTTGAACTCATGTAAATAAGAGTTATCATCCTCATAGAAATCCAATGGTTTGGGTCATTTGTTATGTAAGGAGATGGTTTGAGTCAATGAATATTGACGGACTGGGTTGAATCGGTCAACCTAGTTGAGATCAAAAATATTTTATTGTCCTCAGAATTAACTCAACCACACCACTAAATGGGTCTAGTCAAAATCCATACCCATTTAACCTAATCCGAATGGGTCTAGTCTAAAAAAACAACAATCCTGCCACCTCCCGTAAGACCATGTTAATAGTTTCATCATTTACGATGCCACCGCCCGATAGATCGTGTCAAGACTTTTATCATCTACGACTTTCAATGAAATATCATCCCTCGTAGTCGTTCTTCTTTGCATAGTTAGGTTTGGTATTGAAGGAATATGGTAGAAATGTGAAACCAGATGAGGGGTATTGATGCTACACAAGTGGACCACCTACCATCAAACTTTAGGTCACGACTTAAGAGCGAGTTTTACTGGTAAGGTTTCCTGAAAAAACACGGCCGATTGCTGGTAAGGTTTTTACAACTGGAGAAGGAGAATCGCCAATCTACTAAAGTCATTTTTAGTGAAAGATTGGACAGCCGGTCTTGGGATGATTGAAAAAAAATTATTGGGCACAGATTAAGAATCCCGTATAAAATAAATAGGGTACCGATGGAAAAATGTATAATAAAATAAATTGGGTAAACAAATTTAAAGGGCATCATAAAATTATTAGTTATGATGTTCTGATGACTGTACAAGTTACAATTGATACCTGATTCAGACGGTTGTGTAACTTAAAATGGAATATTCACCTATTATAAAAAGAGTTTAAGAACCATTTTTGGTTTAATTAGAGTGGTCAATCCCGGCCTAAATTAAGCCCTATTGTTCATACTTGTTTACAACATTAAATTGCACTATAAGTCATTTTTTTCTAATTGACTATGTGTTTGAAGACCACCAACGATGAGGGAAAAGTTGGGAGAAACTTTAATTCTAACGACATATGACAAACTAGAAATGGATATTTCTCTGCATCAACACGGTTACCTTAATCTTCGACTATTAAAGTTCATAACATGTAACTGTGTTGCACTGTCATATAAATTTTACTAGGTAGGGAAGCCATTCGCTACTATTAAAAAAAAGGGGACCTTTTTCTCCAAATACCTCAAATGTTTTGTTGGGTAATTTTGTTGCAGGGTCGTATAATTTTTACTAGGTACGTCGCCCAGTAGGTAGTATAAAAATTAGTGGGTGAGTTCTTTTACTTTCTGAAGCTATAGTATATCGCTTTGCGGGTTAACCGTGAATTCCTTCTTGCCGTGGGATGGCTTCAGATATTCTCGGTACTGTTTTTATTAGGCGTTTTTATTATGAGCTTCTATGGTAATAGACGAACGACTATAGTGTTGTTGTGAACGGAAAAAAATTAAATCTATAACAGTATATGGCTAATGCACACTTTTAACAACACAACTCTATCTGGGTAAGTAAATATACCAAACGTCTAGTTGAAAGGAAATATTACATGCTTGGTTCAATCATTTTCCAACATTTAAGAAACAATCAATTGACGATGTATACAAGTATCAATGGGTTAGCATCAAATGGTAAACCGTAATAACATACACTCAAATAAAATGGAAAATTTCATTCTAGAATGAAGACTGGATTTGTCCAGAGATTAAATGCACCAAATGCATGGTGAAAAATGATCCGGTACCAAACCACCACTCGAAAACGCAGTTCACAAGGCCTGTTATACGATCTTGGGAAACGTCTTATATTATGACGACAAAACCTGCAGTTGGGTTGACCATCCCACGAAAACCATCTGCGCAAGCGCTTAGAATGACGCAGAGGAGGAGAAGATGCATCACTGAAATACAATACATTTATTTAGTGCCATGAATGCATTTAGTATTAACTTTAACTAAGATTTAAACATGGATGGCTGATGGGCATGTCCCCTGGTACGTCCATCAAAAAACAGAGTTACATTATCAAGGTGAAGCAAGAGGCAAGGCTGAATCTTAGCAGAGTCTACCTGGCACCTGCATTTGATCAAAGAGAGGTAAACAAGAAATTCCATGGTTCCAGCAAAACAGATGTTGTACAGACTAAATCAGCCCATGGGTGTATGATACGCAAGTATTCACAGAACTACATTCAATTGTCAGGCCAAGTCAGAACTATACAGACAATGGTAAAAAAGAAAAAGGAAAAATAGCCGAACAAGACTCAAAAGTGGATGACTATGAAATACGAAGACACGAAAGGCCAACATAAAGATAACTTGAGAAAACAGTCTAACACTATTCAAAGATAGACTAATAACTAATTAAAAGAGGCCCCTAAACACATGCTCGCACTATACAAAGACAAAATTAATCAAAGCCATAAAATATAAACGCAATAGATGGGTCGATCTCGAATATAAGGAGAGGCAATAAAAGAATACAAGAAGGGAGGAGACAATGCAAAATTAATACCAACCTACTATTTGGTACCTCGGGAGTGAAATTTTTCAAAATCGACTCAAAACATGGCGGGGACGAAAGGCATCCTGGTCTGAGTACCACCATTTAGGACTTCTTCAAGCTTGCATCAGCAACAATATCAAAATGGAAGGGGACGGGAAAAAGGAGAGATGAGAGAGAGTGTCAGAGCGCTTGGAAAAAATTCTGATTCACTAACTCAAATTGAATCAAAATCTTTTGAATTCTCCAGTCAAAAAATTGGGAATCAAGATGGGTTCAAGATCATTGAAAGAGGATCAGGTGGGCTGAATTTCAAGATTACTTTCTCAAAAGCCATTGGAGCATGGATGAGTAAAGTTTTAGAAGAAATTATCAATTCTGATAACATCAGTAAGAAATGTTGGCCTAAGAGAGAAGGGAATTTTTCTTTCATCATGGAGAGACTCATCAATTCCAGGGGAGAGTTTCTCAAAATAACAAGGACGGATGTTAGCAGAGGCAGCAATAAATCATTGCACGTTCCTATGGGGAAAAATCAGTTTGGTTGGCTGAGATTCCTTGACCTGTTAAAGAAACTTTTGGGTATATCAGAATCACGTCTTCAAATATCTCCTTCAGTTAACGATTTTCCGGACAATCTATCCAAGGAAGGAAATCCAAAACCGGGTCGTACGTTTTGTTGTATAGCCCATGGTTCCATTCCATGGAATCAAGTAGCCAGAGAAGTTGCTGCTAAACTTAAATGGCGTAGGTATCTGAAAATTAATGTTCTTAATGAGAACCTAGCATCTTTTCAACCTGCAAATGATAAGGAGTGGGGAAGCTGTTGGAGACCAATTAAATGGCGCTATAAAGACACTACAATTGAAGTAAAGAGATGGATAAATGAAGATGTCTCAATTAATGTTCGAGCTCTTCACCTGGCTCAAAACTGGATAAAGATCAAAGGTCTACCGGTGCAACTCTGGTCAAAAGACAATTTTGATAAAATTGGGGAGCAGATGGGAGGATTAGCAGAAGTGGATCATAAGACAAGCCGAAAAAAATCCTGAATGCTGTAGACTGAGGGTAAAAAGCATTGCTCAAGATATTCCTGCAGCTATTCAAGTAGATTTGAACGGCACTCAATGGGTGCTTGCAATTGAATGGGATTTTGGCTACATACCGGCAACGAAATCAACGGTGAATTCTTATCGGCAAACTCTCTGCGATTAATGAAAAATCGGCATCCTCAGGTACAACTACTCGATTCAAATTATTATGACTCTGACAAAAGTACTTGTCCTGGAGAGATACAAAACAAGTGCTGCAGAGCGATCCACTTGGAGAAGGGGCAGATTCAAATTACTGATTTTTTCAAAAAGAAAGTACTGACAGTCCCAGGTGAAGGTCAACAAAGTAACGGTGAAAAACAATTTCAAAAATTGAGAACTGTTCAAGAATTTTTTAATCGTTATCTTATTGGTAAAAATTTGAAACATAAAGAGCTTCAGCCGGCTATTTCGCCAGCGGGGAGTCCATCAGAAACAGCGACATCTTCTCCGGCAAATCATTTAACTGAAATGGATCACGTCTCTCAAACAATAGAAACTGTAGTACAATCTCCTCAATTGTCTAGAAATCTTAATAGAGCAATTGTGAGAAACAATTCTATTCATAACACTGTGGACTTAATCATGGAAGCTACAACAAACATTGGTGCTAATTTTGGGGGTCATGAAGAACAAGCAAGAGCAGTGTATGCTGAAATTGTGGCTAAACATTTGAAAGTGCATTCAGAAAACGATAATTGCAGATTGCCAACAATTAATGAAGTTATTCCAATTGAAGATTCAATTGAAACCACAGGTAAAGAAGGTGATGCAGTAATCTTTGAAGAAGCAGCAAATTTTGGGTCAGATGGTCTCAATGGATATTAAAATTGTGATATGGAATATGAGGGGATTAACTGCTGTGGACAAGATGGATTCTCTAAAGGATTTAATAAGGAAAATCAAACCCACTGTTTGCTTAATCCAAGAAACACATATGATGAAGATGAATAATTGGTGGGTGCAACAAATTTGGGGAAATGATCAATTTCAGTGGAGAATTATACCTTCGGAAGGATTGTCAGGAGGGTTGCTAACCATTTGGGATGAAAATTTATTAGAATGCACAGATGAACTCTTGGGTCCTAATACATTATCTCAAAAATTCAAGAGCAAAACAGAAGATTATGATTTCAGTGTCACCAATGTATACTCTCCTTGTGAGTATTGGGATAGATGGGACTTCTGGGAGGAATTAGATGATCTTACAGGATGGATTTCTGAACATTGTTTCATAGCAGGTGACTTTAATGCTATAAGAAAAAGGGGAGAAAGAAACAAGCCTGGAGGTTCAAAAAGAAACAAAAGATTTTTCAATGATTACATGGATTCACATGAGATGGTGGACTTACCACTAAATGGAGGGCTTTATACATGGAGCAATATGCAAGCAAACCCCCTGCTCTGCAGACTTGATAGAGTACTGGTATCACCTCAAGTTGAAGGTAAATTTCCCTTACTAACTCAAACAGTGCTGTCCAGAACTTTATCAGATCATTCAGCTATTCTTTTAACAACAGCAAGCGTGTATAGAGCAAAGCCCCCTTTCAAAGTTGAAAATTATTGGTTTGCTCATCCTGACTTCCTTCCAAATTTGATTTTGTGGTGGAATGCAATGCAATACTCTGGCTCTCCAAGCTACATTTTCTCAAAAAAGCTGCAAAACCTGAAATTCTTTCTCAAGAGATGGGCCAAAGCAACATATGGGAGAAAAGAAGAAAGAAAACAGGAAATTATCACTCAAATAGATGGCTTAAATGCTTTGGAAGAATCTGGTGCACTTTCGGAACAACAGTTCATTGAAAGAGTTGAAATGAGAGCATTATTAAAACAACTGAACCTAGATAATGCTAGAAAATGGCTAGCTAGATCTAAGGCACAAAATTTTAAGGAGGGGGATGCAAATACTAAGTTCTTTCACTCTCTAGCCAATGGAAGGAGAAGAAGAAATACAGTTCAAAAACTGGTTATCAATGGAAATGACAATTTTTGTCAAGAAGATATAAGGAATGAAATTACATCATACTTTGTGAACTTATTTCAGGACAAGCATCCAATTAGGCCACAAATGAATGAGGATTGCTTCACCAAAATTTCTGAGGAGGAGAAAGTATGGATGGAAAGAATAATAACAGAAGAAGAAGTTTGGGGAGTAATAAAAACATTCAAACCCAACAAATCTCCCGGTCCTGACGGATTTAGTATGGACTTCTACAAGATAGCTTGGTCTGTTGTGAAAGAAGAATTCATGGCTGTGGTGAGAGAATTTGAAGCACAACAACAGATGGATTGGAGGATAAATTGCTCCTTTATCAGTTTAATCCCTAAGAAAGATCAAGTGGGTACACCTCAGGACTTCAGACCTATTAGTCTGGTCAGCAGTGTGTACAAAATCATCTCCAAACTGCTTACACAAAGACTCAAATCTGTGTTGCCGAAGCTGATTTCTGAAAATCAAGGAGCCTTTATTGAAGACAAACAAATTCTAGATGGTATCTTGATTGCTGGTGAACTTATTGACTCAAGATTAAAGAGCAAGAAGGAAGGTGTGCTATGCAAACTTGACATACAAAAGGCGTTTGACAATGTCAGTTGGCATACGGTCAGAAATGTTCTTCAAAGTTCTGGTTTTGGTTCAAAATGGATTAAGTGGATGGATTGGTGTGTTAACTCAGCTCAGCACTCTCTCTTAATCAATGGAAGTTCTACCAGAAAATTCAAACCTCAAAAAGGTCTAAGACAAGGTGACCCATTGTCACCTTTCCTTTTCATTTTAGTAGCAGAAATCTTCTCCAAGCTCATGAAAAATGCTGTGCAGCTGAATATGATCTCAGGCTTCTCAATAAACTCAGTGCAAGTCACTCACCTCCAGTTTGCTGATGACACACTGGTTTTCCTTGATGGCACACATGAAGAGGAGGAAAACTTGGTACTAATCTTGCAAATTTTTGAAGCCATTACAGGATTAAGAGTCAACTTTCACAAAAGTGCTGTAATAAGCATTGGAGCAGAAAACAAGATAGAAGATATAGCTGACATCTTAAATTGCAAGGTTGAAAAACTCCCTTTAAAGTATTTGGGTATGGCAGTAGGAGCTAAAGCAAGAGATAGCTCAATATGGGATGCAGTCATTGAAAAATTCCAAAAAAAGTTGGCACTTTGGAAGAGAAGATTCTTCACAAAAGCAGGAAGAATTCAACTCATCAAGTCCACACTCTCAAGCTTACCCATTTACTATATGTCCATCTTCTCCATGCCAGCATCAGTTGAGAAAAAATTGAATCAAATTATGAGGAACTTTCTCTGGGGATCAACTTCCGACAGAAAAAAAATCAAGTGGGTGGCTTGGGAAAAAATTTGTAAACCAAAGAGTTTAGGAGGGTTGGGGATCAAAAATCTAAAACTCACAAATAGAGCTATGTTAGCCAAATGGACATGGAGATTCTCCAAGGAAAAGTCTCATCTGTGGAGAAAAATTGTTAAAGAAAAGATGGGTGCAAATCAAGAAGATTTGTGGGTTAAAGACTCAAATGCTACCCAAGGAAGAGGATTATGGCCAGGAATCCAAAAACAGAAACACATAGTGGAAGCAACTTCAACCACAATTATTGCTAAAGGGAATGAAGTCAAATTTTGGTGGGATTCATGGAGAGGTAATCAATCTCTCAAGTCCTCATTTCCTAACATATTCAAGTTATCAAAACAGAAAAATGGATCAATAAAGGATATGGTGGATAATGGTGCATGGAACTTGAAAGTTTGAGAAGGAATTTGACTGAAAATGAAATTCCAGAGATGCTACAAATGTTTGAATTGATTGGAACTCCTCCAATTTTAGAAGAGCAAGCTAAGGATACAGTGCAGTGCAATCTTCCTGGTGGCTTCAGTGCTAAAACATGCTACAACTGGATGATGGAACAAATTCCACCTACTCCTAATATGGTACCATTTACTTGCATCTGGATACAATATGTTCCACCAAAAATTCAATTCTTTGCATGGTCAGCATCCCAAAACTCAGTCCCAACAATAGACAACCTGAACCATAGAGGATGTCAAATTCAGAACACTTTGTGTGCCCTTTGCAACGCTCAAGAAGAAACAGTGGATCACTTACTTCTCCATTGTGCTTACTCCCACAAGGTATGGAATTATTTTTCCTCATGGCTATAACATTAGATGAGTACAAGGAAGAACAATTTCAGAACAACTTCAAGCTTGGAAATACAGAAGAGGACGTAACAGAGGGAGAAAAATTTGGCCGATGCTAATTTTTGCAATTTTTTGGGTCATCTGGAACGAGAGAAACAGGCGGGTCATGGCTAACAAAAGGCCGAAATCAGAAAAAGAAACTATCAATGAGATCAAGCTTCTGATTTATATTTGGGGGAGTAAAGGGAAAGTAAATTGGTTTTTTGGAGTTGTGTTCCGTGAGCTTATAACTCATTGGAAAGTCATTATTGATAGAATGTAATAATATTGTACAAAACAATGGGGGCTTTGCCCTGTTACATTTTTCTTTTATATAATCTCAACCTTTCTCCTCAAA
>JAJJWX010004496.1:0-41481 GCA_023529315.1 Papaver bracteatum
TGGGTAAATATACTGTCAAATTGGACCACTTTGTTAACATAGCTACTGTAGCAAACATTTTTGGTAATTTGAATTTTTTTTGGTAATACCCAAATCAAAACAGACACCCCAGGAAATTTCCTAACCAAAAAACACACCGAAAGCTAACAATTATTCAAGCCGAAATGGGATTGGTTAGCTTGAGCTTTCGGTGTGTTTGGTTAGCTTAAGCACTTATTTTAGATGGGCTATGGTTAATAATTGTGTGGGATCTGTTTAAGAAAAGCCTTAATCAAAATGTATTAGTATGTTCTATGCCAATGTATATAGGTATTTATATGTACTTATACCTTGGAACGGATCAATTGACTTTGGTGAAGTTAAAGAGGAGTTTGATAGGTAGCAAAATCTTTAATTAAATTTAGATTTATGATCTAACCTGTTTCTAAATTGTTGTACTTCCGCTATTTCAAAGTTGATGTGAAATCGAATTTCATTTGTTGAGCCCACAGAGTAAGAACTACATAATTTTCTCAAACATACTGATGTTGCAATTTATTCATTGATTTGTTGGAAGCATTACTAAACAGAGAGACCTACATAGACATTCCCCTACGAAAATCAATGAGTACTAACAATTATATTCGTATTACTTAAAATGTTACCTTGTGTTTTCTTTCGTAAGTTCGGTCAGAGTAGTCTCGTGCCCATTTTTTCAAAAAATTATTTCTTTTTACCCAGTATTGTTAGTCTGCCAACATCTGCAAGGATAAGAATAAGAATAAGAATTTGTTACATATATTGTATGAGACAAATAATGGTAGATGTCACCTATAAGATGTTTGTTGTTTCTTTGTTGATCGATTCTTATCAGATAGTAGTCTCCAATATGGACTCCGCTGGGTTTGTTATTTCTTAAAACAGTAAGAGTGTTAAGAACTTTTCACGTAATGACTCGCTGGATGCCAAAGTACTTGCCTCTTTCACCCCTTCTCGTGCGATTTTTCGTATTTCCTTCACTTTTATAAAATTTTATATATGTAGATCCAAAATAAATAAAAACGTATAAATATAGATGTTATTAGTTAGTTCAAAGGTTCGTCATTTTACTGCAAGAGTCAAATAGATCATTTAACACTAAGAAGCATCACCTTTGCATAAGCACAATGAAATTAAGCAGTAAAATTGGAAGATCCATTCACACCTTGATAGAGTTGTATGGAGATAAGAAAAAAAAGATCAGTGATGCCAGAAAATAATGCTACTTTGGATATTTGAAAACTTGAGGGATTTAAAGTAAGAAATGAAATGCTTCTACTACAAAGTGCTCTCCTAGATCTCATCCTATAATCTCTCTTTCTCCGAACCATCTTGCACCGAAATTTAACGTCTTATATATATATACAAGTTCGGTAAACCCGCACAATTGCGCAGGCTAGTTTACTATTACGGTTCTCCCAATCATTGCCTTCTATTGGATATTGACTTGATCTCTCCAGCTTACACTTATATGTAGCATCGAGTCATTTCCTCTACCACATTTCATCCTTTGGTAAGTTTAATTTGTGAAGACGTAGTCATTTGCATTACTGATTTGCCAAATCATCTCTCCCGCATACTCTCAATCGTGGAAATCAATGTACACATTCCCCCTCTCATTTAAGCTTTTAACTATATCACATATATTTTTTCTTTGGTCGTTGGTCTCTTTCTCTTGTTTGTAGATGTCAGTATACATTTTGTCATGAAGATTCACCAACAATCACTTGTACTATTTCTTTGGCTATCTATTGATTTCTTTCTTCTTCCAACTATAGTCAATACGTCCGACACGCATTTGTGTTTATAGGATTTTGTACCAATCCATCATCATGTACAATTGAACATCAATGGATAATCTTATTAACTTTTCTGAATTTTGAATTACTCGGCACTCTAATCCTTCTTTAAAAGTAATCAGTGTTTACACATTATACTGCCTCTGCAAATAGAAATACACAAAACAAAAGAAAAAATATTAAGAAAAACCTAGAAATGAATGGCTCTGTGTTTCTTTAAGCATTTTTCGATCATGTATATGTGCCTTTATTTACGGCACATGCATGTATGAGAATTTTCACTGACTATATCAATGGCTCCATGTGAGACATTATTTTGTGCAGATATATGCCGATCAGCAACATTTTGTGCCTCTATAATGCTGATGTCTTATCCATGTATGAACTTGAAATGTTGCATGTATGGAATTTTTTTGCGACTACCTCTTTACCAAGAAAGAACTTCCAATGGTATTACCACTTCTTACCAAGAAAGAATTTCCAGTGTTTTTTTTTTTTTTTGAAGAAAACTTCTAGTGGTTGTCCAGAATAACACTTCCATAGAGTATATTTTTCAAAAATTCTATCTGTAAGATATGACTTGAATAATTGTTACTTTCGGTGGAGAAAGCACTTTCGGCTAATGAGTATGTGGTTTCTAGTGGAAACTACTTTTTCTTTGGGCTAGTGGAATGGAACTTTCGGTAGTGGGCACTCAAGTGCACTCAAGTGGAGCATCACATAAGATGGTGATGAATGTCGACATTTATTCCTTTGGAGCCTATATAAGGCTTTCATTTGTTCATTGTAAACTCATCCTAAATCAGTGATTGATAGAGAGTTCTAGAGAGAGTGTAAGGAAGCCATTGTAGGGAGTGAATCATACTCTTGTAAACTTGTTCCAATCATAGTGCAACGTTATCGTCGTCTTCCAAAGTGGATGTAGATCATCTTGATCGAACCACTATAAATCCTTGTGTTGTGTGTGTGCCTATTTTACATTTGTTTTCATTTCTATTTCAATTCTCTATTGATTATGCTTGGAAGAGCCATTGGTCATAACAAATTGGTATCAGAGCTCCGGGTAAAAACGATCTACAATGGAGGCAAAGTATGATATTGAGAAATTTGATGGAAGAAATGATTTCAATTTATGGAGGCTAAAGATGAGGGCTGTTTTGGTGCAAAAAGGTTTGGTGAAAACTTTGAAGGGGAAAACGGCTCTAGCAGAAACATTGAAGAATGAAGAAAAGGAAGATCACCTGGAGAAAGCACATGGATTAATTCTATTGTGTTTGAGCAACGAGGTCTTGAGAGAAGTGGCGGCGGAAACGACACCGGACAGGCTATGGAACAAGTTGGAGAAAAGGTATATGACTAAATCCGTAACTAATCGTTTATATCTTAAAAAGAAATTACATACTCTTAAAATGCATGAAGGAACGTCTATTATAAAACTTATTGATGATTATAATAAAATTCTCTTGGATTTGGCAAATATTGAGGTCAAAATTGAAGATGAAGATGAAGACCAAGCTTTAGGTTTTCTTTGTTCCTTACCACCATCTTATGAAAATTTTGTTGATACCGTAATGTATGGAAAAAATACAATTTCCATGGAAGACGTTAAAGCGGCCTTGAACTATAAGGAGTTAAAGAAGACGGGTACCGACGGTAAATATAATTCGGGAGATGGGTTGTTAGTTAGAGGAAGAGGAAACCAAAAAGGTGGATTTGATAGGAGTAGATCAAAGTCAAGGTCTAAATCAAAATCCGGTAAATTCTATTGCTTTCATTGTAAGGAAAAGGGGCATTTCAAGAAGGATTGTCCAAAATTGAAGACTGTCGAGAAGAATACCAACCAAGGCACCGCAGCAAATGTTGAAGCATAAAGTGATGATGGAGCGGTTCTCACGGTTCATACCGAAAGCTCGGAGAACGGGTGGATTCTTGATTCGGGGTGTACTTTTCACATGTGTCCTCATAAAGAGTGGTTTACTACTTATCAAGCTAGAGAAGGTGGTAAAGTTCTTATGGGAAACAATGTCACTTGTAAAGTGGCGGGTGTAGGTACAATTCAAATTAAGATGTATGACGGTATGGTGAGGACTTTAACTAAAGTTAGGCATGTTCCGGACCTGAGAAGAAATCTTATTTCTTTGGGTACGCTTGATTCAAATGGATGCAAGTATCAAGGTGAAGGTGGAGTTATTCGTGTCTCAAGAGGAAGTCTTACAATTATGAAGGGCAAGAGAATTAATGGTCTTTATACGCTGCAAGGTACTCTTTGTGACGGGTGATGCGGCGGTATGTTCTTCAAGTTCGATGATGATACTACCAAGTTGTGGCATATGCGGCTAGGGCATATGAGCGAGAGGGGGTTGGCTATTTTGAGAAAGCAGGGATTGCTTTGTGGTCATAAAACAGGTAAGCTTGATTTCTGTGAACATTGTTTCTTTGGAAAGCAGTGTAGAGTCAAGTTTAGTACATCTATTCATAACACCAAAGGTATTCTGGATTATATTCATTATGATCTTTGGGGTCCTTCTCGGGTTGATTCACATGGTGGTGGTAGATATATGATGACGTTCATTGATGATTTCTCAAGGAAAGTATGGGTATTCATACTTAAACACAAATATAAAACTTTTGTCAAGTTCAAGCAATGGAAGACTATGGTTGAGAAGAAAACCGGAAGACAAGTCAAGTGCTTGAGGATAGACAAGGGTTTGGAATTTTTTGGGGGTGAGTTCAACGAGTTCTGCAAGGAGCAAGGGATTGTGAGACACCACACAGTCAGAAAAACACCACAGCAAAATGGTTTTGCAGAAAGGATGAAAAGAACCATAATGGAGAAGGCACGGTGCATTCTCTCCAATTCCGGGTTACCAAAGCAGTTTTGGGCAAAAGCAGCAAACACATCAGCTTATTTAGTGAACAGATCTCCATCGACTTCCATTGAGTGCAAGACTCCAAATGAAGTTTGGACAGGTTCGCATGCTAACTATGAAGACTTGAATATATTCGGATGTCCAGCCTATGCTCATGTGAATGAGGGTAAGCTAGAGCCTAGAGAAAAGAAGTGTATATTTCTTGGGTATGCAAAGGGGGTGAAAGGCTATAGGTTATGGTGTCCAGCAGAAAGATCAAACAAGTTTTCTTATCAGCAGAGATGTGAAGTTTGATGAGCAATCGATGTTGAAGCCAAAGAATGAAGAACTAGATGAAAGAGCTGAAGAGGGTGTTAGCGATAAGGTGGAGCTTGGTGACAAGGTGGAACTTGAGGTGCAAGTTCAAGGAAGCAATGAGACTGTTGTTTCTGATGATGATGATCAAGATATTGTGCAAGAACCTGCCCAGGAAGAAGAAGCACGAGGTCATCAGTACAATCTTGCAAGAGACAGAGAGAAGAGGGATGTTAGAGCACCTCAAAGATACATCCATGCTTATTTGGTTGCATATGCATTTGAAGTAGGTGAGAGCATAGATAGGGATGATCCAACAACCTATGAAGAAGCAATCGGTGGTGAAGAATCAGCAAAATGGGGAGCATCCGCAATTGAAGAAATTGAGTCTCTTGACAAGAATGGCACTTGGGAGATAGTTTCAAGACCAAAATGGCAGAAGATTGTTGGAAGAAAATGGGTCTTCAAGAAGAAACAAGGTACTTCAGATGGTGAAGGAACAAGGTACAAGGCAAGGCTTGTGGCAAAGGGGTTTACGCAAAGAGAAGGCATTGACTACAATGAGGTATTCTCTCCTATTGTTAAACATAGTTCTATTAGAACATTGCTTGCTATAGTTGCTTTGAAAGATCTAGAATTGGAACAACTAGATGTTAAGACGGCTTTCCTTCATGGTGATTTGGAAGAGCGTATTTATATGAAACAACCAAAAGGGTTTGAAGTTCCTGGCAAAGAAGACCATGTATGTTTGTTGTATAAATCTTTGTATGGTTTGAAGCAATCTCCAAGGCAGTGGTATAAACGTTTTGATACGTTTATGGTAGCAAATGGCTATGACAGGAGTAAGTATGATAGTTGTGTATATCAGGAAACTCCAAAATGGTTCATTTGTGTATTTACTCTTGTATGTTGATGATATGTTGATTGCTTGCAAAGACATGTCAGAAATACAGAAGCTGAAAGAGTAGTTGAGTAGTGAGTTTGAGATGAAGGATTTAGGCGCATCAAAGAAGATATTGGGCATGGAGATTCATAGAAACCGAGTTGAGGGGAAGTTGCATTTGTCCCAGAAGGATTATATCGAGAAGGTGTTGGAGCGGTTTGGTATGAAAGATGCAAAACCAGTAAGTACTCCTTTGGCAGCTCATTTTAAACTTTCTAGAAAGCAATCACCTCAAACTGCAGATGAGGTAGAGTATATGTCTCGAGTTCCATATGCAAGCGCAGTTCGTAGAATAATGTATGCTATGGTTTGTACAAGGCCGCAATCGCACAAGCTGTGAGTGTGGTAAGTAGATACATGGGAAGTCCCGGGAAGGCTCATTGGAAAGCTGTAAAGTGTATTTTGAAGTATCTAAGGGGAAGTACAGATGTTGGTTTAGTGTTTTATAAACACTATGGTGATTCGACAAATGTTGTGGGTTATGTTGATTCTGATTATGCAGGTGATCTTGATAGAAGAAGGTCATTGACAGGTTATACTTTTACATTGTGTGGTAGTACTATCGGTTGGAGGTCGGTTTGCAAAGCACGGTTGCATTGTCTACAATCTCGAGAAGCGAGTACATGGAAGACGCGGAAGTAGTGAAGGAAGGTATATGGTTGATGGGTTTGGTTGGTGATTTGGGTTTCAAGCAAGAGAATGCAACTTTGTTCAGTGATAGTCAAAGTGCCATTCACTTGACCAAGAACCAGATGTATCATGAGAGAACGAAGCACATCGATGTCAGGTATCATTTTACCAAGGATGCAGTTGAGGAAGGTAGGATAGCGATGCTAAAGGTTCCTACAGCGGATAACCTGCAGACATGTTGACGGTTAGTTCCAAGTATCAAGTTCAAGCACTGCTTGGACTTGGTTGGTGTCAACAGGTGTTGAGATCCCTTGTGGGGCTGAGCAAAGACGATGATGATGAGCGATGATGGTATTCAAGTCAAGGTGGAGATTTGTAAGATATATCTTGAATAATTGTTACTTTCGGTGGAGAAAGCACTTTCGGCTAATGAGTATGTGGTTTCTAGTGGAAACTACTTTTGCTTTGGGCTAGTGGAATGGAAATTTCGGTAGTGGGCACTCAAGTTCACTCAAGTGGAGCATCACATAAGATGGTGATGAATGTCGACATTTATTCCTTTGGAGCCTATATAAGGCTTTCATTTGTTCATTGTAAACTCATCCCAAATCAGTGAGTGATAGATAGTTCTAGAGAGAGTGTAAGGAATCCATTGTAGGCTTGTTCTTAAGAGAGTGTAAGGGAGTGAATCATACTCTTGTAAACTTGTTCCAATCATAGTGCAACGTTATCGTCGTCTTCCAAAGTGGATGTAGATCATCTTGATCGAACCACTATAAATCCTTGTGTTGTGTGTGTGCCTATTTTACATTTGTTTTCATTTCTATTTCAATTCTATATTGATTGTTCTTGGAAGAGACATTGGTCATAACACTATCAAAACATTTCTGCTCTTGTATAATACTCGGGTATGAAGCTGTATTCAAGGAAGAATCATAGTTTCTAACATTTCCCAACTTTTACCCCATAAAGAGCGATTTGTGAGCCTTTGCATCTTCATACTGTCAGTTCCTCGAAGGATATACAATATGGAGATCTTCAATGAGTTTTTGTGATTATTTTATAAACAACAAAAGATGCATACAAATATTTAGATATTTTTACTGGGATGGAAAAAACTTCATACTTCATATGCGTTTAAAGAGAAAGAAAGGACAGTGTAGTTTCCAAAGATTTTAGGTTACCTTCAAAGTGTTTCTTCCTCCATTGGTACGCCATGCTATTCCCGTTCGTCGTTTGAAATTAAATCCCATACTAACCTGTTCGTCTAGAATGAAACAATGTAAACATTAAACTCTTAAGGAAGCATTCACTTGAACACGACTTGGTTTTTATTCTCATTTACTATAACGATTGTCTTCTAGCATGTAGTTTCCTCTGCGAGCTTGTTTGGCTTGATTGCCTTCTGCCAGACATAATGGAAATCTGTTGGCTAATCATTCATTGACCGACAGGAAAGAAGTATCTAATTTATAAAGGTTAACCATTTACACATGAAGGTGCGTTTAAATTGAAGTTTTAGCCAATCAACACAAACTTGTATGCCCACTATTAGAGAATATATTATCCTGCTTTCCTTATTTTCATTAAGGAGAATATCTCCTGTCATAACTAATGTAATGAGGAGATTATCTCCGCCATAACTTTGGTATTCCCAAAAGGGATACTATGTTTTCATATAATAAGAACCATGGTGAACGAAAATCACGAAGGAAATTATCATCAAATCCAAGATGGTATCAGCCCCCCTACGATCCTATTTTCTCTAAACCATTAAAATCAATGGCGACGGAACAACTGAAGCTCACAGACATTGCTGAGGCATATAGTTCTATGCATCTACAACAACCCGATGATGCTTTCTAAATGGATACCGGTGCTACCTCGCATCTCTCATTTCTTGATTCGGGTACTTTGCATAACGTTACCAATTCTAGCAATCTTGACGATCTATCTTAGTTGGCAATGGCAATATAATTCCGATTCTTGCTAGTAGTACCAAGATCATAAACCTCCTTCTCGCACCTTCAACTCAAAATACTCTTGTTGTTCCCGATATTATCAAAAACTTAGTTTCTGTTCGTAAGTTCACCACTGATAATCGTGTGTCAGTTGAGTTTGATCCATATGGTTTTTCTGTGAAATATCTGAGTTCGAGGAGGATTATCCTTCGGTTCAATAGTTCCGGGGAGCTTTACCCTATCACCAACTCTACCGTGCCAGCTCAAAAATCATCCCAGTCTTCCCCCATTTCCCTTGTTGCCTGTTCGCCAGATATTTGGCATAGCCGCCTTGGTCACCCCGGCAAGGTTTTTTTAGATGTTCTTCATACCAATAATTTTATTCATTGTAATAAGAATCAACATTCTAAACTTTGTCATTCATGTAAAGTTAGTAAACATGTTCGATTACCTTTTTATGAATCAAATTCCAACACTTTTTCTCCTTTTGATATCATCCACAGTGATTTATGGACCTCTCCTTTACACATTGAGACTGATTTTCGTTATTATCTTATATTACTGGATGATTATACAAACTATCTTTGGGTTTTTCCATTAAAATTTAAATCCCAAGTTTATGAAAAGTTCTTGGAATTTCGTTCATTTGTTCAAACTCAATTTGAACGTCAAATTAAATGTTTTCAATGCGACATGGGCCGCGAATTTGACAATTCTTGCTTCCATACCTTTGCTCGTGATAATGGTCTTGTTTTTCGTTTCTCTTGCCCTCAAACTTCCTCCCAAAATGGCAAGGCTGAACGCATGATTCTCCGTGTCAATGACATCACTCGCACCCTTATGTCTCATGCTTCCGTTCCCCCTAAATATTGGGTTTACTCTCTTCATATGGCTGTCTATCTCCATAATATTCTACCCACCAAAGTACTTCATAATCAATCACCTGTGTCTATTCTTTATCAATGCCAACCAACGTATGATCATCTTCGTACATTCGGTTGCCTTTGCTATCCAAATCTCTCCTCCAAAACTCCCCACAAACTCGCCCCTCGTTCCACTAGGTATGTTTTTCTTGGTTTTCCTCCCAACCACCGTGGATACCGCTGCTTAGATCTCACCACACAGAAAATATTCCTATCCTGTCATGTGACTTTTGATGAGAGTGTTTTCCCATTCTCCCACCCTCCTCAAAACAGCTTTCCCGATGACGATTCATCTTCTTCTCTTTTTAACTCCTGTCATAATAATCACCTCTCTTACCCATCCTCGAGTACTGCTCCTACTGTACACCAATCATGTCCTATCCAGCCTACTCCACCTCACCTCTACACCCCACCTCATCGTCGCAACACATTACCCACTGTGTCTACTCCTCCCATCCAAACGTCACTTTCTCCCCCTACCACTTCAGTCCCCACTATGTCAGTAGGCCCCCTCTCCATTTCTTCTTCTTTTCCCGCTGTGTATACTCCTCCCATCCAAACGTCATTTTCTCCATCTACCACTTCATTCCCCACTATGTCAGTAGGCCCCCTCTCCATTTCTTCTTCTTTTCCCGCTGTGTATACTCCTCCCATCCAAACGTCATTTTCTCCATCTACCACTTCATTCCCCACTACGTCAGTAGGACCCCTCTCCATTTCTTCTTCTTTTCCTAATGTGTCTACTCCTCCCATCCAAACGTCATTTTCTCCATCTACCACTTCAGTCCCCACTACGTCAGCAGCCCCCCTCACCATTTCTTCTTCTTTTCCCACTGCGTCAGATCCCACTCCCACCATTTCAGCACCATCCAATAATCATTTACAACCTACTGACGTTACCACCTCATCCCCACCAACCACTTCTGCCCCTACAGCAACTATTGACACTACAGCCTCTTATGTACCTTCAACCACTACTGTTCCTCCAGCTCCTTCCCGTCCTACCACTCGTGCCTCTCGTGGCATTTTTGGCCCTGTCCATCGCCTTAATCTTCATGTCCAGACCTTAAGACATATCTCTCCAATCCCTCGTTCCCACTTATATGCTCTTAGGGACATCAACTGGAATGCTGCCATGAAAGATGAGTACAATGCTATGTTGAAAACTAATACGTGGGAACTTGTACCACGACCACGTGACGCTCATGTCATTCTCTCCATGTGGCTATTTCGTCACAAATATAATGCTGATGGCTCCTTGCAGCGATACAAGGCTCGTCTAGTTGCTAATGGTAAATCTCAGCAGGTTGGAGTTGACTGTTTTGAAACGTTTAGTCCGGTTGTCAAACCTGCTACTATTCGTACCGTTCTTACGATTGCTACTTCGCGCTCTTGGCCCATACATCAGCTTGATGTCAAGAATGCGTTCCTTCATGGTGATTTGACCGAGACAGTGTATATGCATCAGCCTCCGGGGTTTGTTGATCCTGCTCACCCTGATTACGTATGTCGACTATGTAGATCTCTTTATGGTCTTAAGCAGGCTCCACGGGCATGGTTTCAGAGGTTTGCCAAGTTTATCACTACTTGTGGTTTTCGTGGTAGTGTGTGTGATCCCTCTCTATTCGTTTATCAATCAGGATCTGAGACGGCATACTTATTATTATATGTTGATGATATTATTTTAACTGCCTCTAATGACGCTCTCCTATTCCGCTTCATTAATTTGATGAAAAGGGAATTTGATATGTCTGACCTTGGCCCGCTGCATCATTTTTTGGGTATTACTGTTACTCGTTCACCCTCAGGATTATCTTTGTCTCAGTCGGTATATGCTAAGGACATAATTTCTCGTGCCTCGATGAAAAAATGAAAACCAGTGGCTACTCCGGTCGACACCAATGCCAAGCTCAGTGCTACCTTTGACCCTGCTCTCACGGATCCGACTCTATACAGAAGCCTAGCCGGTGCTTTGCAGTACCTCACATTCACACGGCCAGATATTTCTTATGCTGTTCAGCAAGTATGTTTGTTCATGCATGATCCTCGAGAGCCCCACATGCAGGCCCTTAAGAGGATCCTTCGTTATCTTCAGGGAACCATTGATCATGGATTATTTCTCTCGGTTTCCGCTATCTCTGGGCTAACAGCATATTCTGATGCTGATTGGGAGGGTTGTCCTGACTCACGACGCTAACTTCGGCTCTTCTGCGTCTTTCTTGGTGACAACCTCATCTCCTGGTCATCAAAATGTCAAGCAACTTGTTTCTCGATCCGGTCAAGCGATCAGGTGGGGTAGCTAACGTGATATTCTTTGAAACAACATGGCTTCGACAACCTCTTGCAGGAGCTTCATCTACCTTTACGACGTTCTACCATCGTGTATTGTGACAATGTAAGTGCGATATATATGTCTGGAGACCCTGTTCAACATCAGCGCACTAAACATGTGGAGATTGACATACACTTTGTTCGTGAACGCGTTCGTATTGGTGCTATTCATGTCTTACACGTCCCATCTGAAAACCAATATGCTGACATCTTCACCAAGGGCCTTCCACGAAAGCTATTTGCTCGTTTTCTTTCTAGTCTTAGCGTTTGCTCCTCTCCCGCTCTGACTAAGGGGGTGTATTAGAGAATATATTATCCTGCTTTCCTTATTTTCATTAAGGAGAATATCTCCTGTCATAACTAATGTAATGAGGAGATTATCTCCGCCATAACTTTGGTATTCCCAAAAGGGGATACTATGTTTTCATATAATAAGAACCCTGGTGAACGAAAATCACGAAGGAAATTATCATCAAATCCAAGACCCACGAAAAAATGACAAACGCCCATTTATATCAAAAGTTAGAAACATCAATTCAACATAAAACATTATTCTAGCAATAACTTAATGAATATGCATTTTCTTATTTCCACTCGTGCATACCTCTTGTACTTTTTAATCCTTAATAGCAAGGAAATTTCTTAACTTCATTCTTGTCAATGTCAAAATGGTGTTCGAACATATCACATTTTACGTCAAAAATTAAAAATAAATGACGACCCTGACGAAGCTTGATAAATGCACATATTTATCGAGAAATGATAATTACATTGATTGCTTTTTTGCTTTCCATCCCTAATGCTTCTATAAAGAACCTGTTGCAGGGGAAGAGAGTCGAAAGTTCAATATTTGGAAAATGGATAATAGCTTCGACCACACCGGAAGACCTATAGAGACCACCAAGAAAGAAAAATAAAGAAAAAAGAGAAGAATTAGGAACATAAAATACAATTAATGTGATTCGATCCTTATTCCTTACCACTTTACCATTGCTTCAAAAGCCGTTCTTAGATATTCGAACATATTCACTCGCCATTTTGTCTCTGTTTTCATTTAGAGCATGCATTCAGATTAAATTGTACATTGGTACTTACCATTTTTGAGACTCCAATTGTACATATGAAACCTTACTATGTGACTGTTCTCAAAAGAATTCTAATTCTTGACGTTGCACTGAAAAAAAAAAACAAATAGATCGAAAAACTGTTACACGATCATAAACATTACAATAACTGCGGTTTCTTAGCAGAAATTTTCACAAACACAAAAAGTCAATTCAATTGGTAAGGAACTGAAGAGAACGTAGAAAACTCATTGATAAGAAAGTGGGGATACATTCTTAAACGTAGTAAATGTTTTAAGGAACTGATATAAGTATGTTCGTCCAAACTAAACCCATTGTAGTTACCCATTGCATTCCTGATCAAACGGAGTAGTCAAGAAACATTCTTAAACTGACTAAATGTTTGAAAGAACTGATATAAGTATGTTAGCGGAAACCAAATCCATTATGGTAAATGTCCATTGAATTCTTGATCAAACGGAGTAGTCAAGAATCTTTGGTACAGAAGAAATAATCTCTGATGTTTTCAGTAAACACACTGTAGTTATCCATCAAATGTTGATGACGAAGCATTGATATGGCAGTGATATTTAAAATTGCGATCAAATGGTTAACCATTAACAGCGGATGAAAGCAACCATGCTCCATCGAATCGGAGAAATTAAGAAATCTTACCGTTTCTGGGACTCTAAATTCCTTTCTAATGATTATTGGCATTTTTTTGTTTCTCCAACACTTGATAGGAATTGTGAAACATTGCGAAGGTTTTCAGATCCATTAAACAAAATCACCTAGAAACATGAATCCAGAAACATTATAGGTTGACACGAAACAAATTCAGATCCACTAATTTTCATTCGAAGCAAAAGAGAAAATGATAAAATCACCCAACATCATAGATATTATTATTCTGATGTAATCATGTTTTGAACTTGATGATTCTTCGATCATAGAGATGATGGAGGAAATGTTGAACTGATAACAACTAATAACCAAAAAAAACATACAGAAGACGTGTCTTCTCGTACTTTAAACAAACAGACGCGGCAGTTGAATTGGTTGTCCTTGAATTGATTGTGCAATCCGACCGAACGAACTGTAGAACTGTAGAGGAAGATATCGAAGAATCTGTGAAGGGAAACTGACAAACATAGGCAGGCTTAAGATAAATAATTTATAGTCATGGAAGGAATCGATTGATATGGTTCCGAAGAGCCAGAGATTTCAAGATGCAACGTTTCAAAACGATAGGTATCCAAATCTTTTACGAAATTTTCGTCAACTTCTGTTCCAAACTGTCGGGTCTTTTCAAGGGTTAAAGGTTTCTTACGTGGATTCTTATTTTTTGAGAATTCGTAAGTATGAATATGGTGACGACACGTCCGCAAAGTTATTCTCCTTTATATAATAAGGAATTGATTGATACATCTGAAGAAATATGTCTTTTGCGGAGACTCTTTTTGGTTCTCTACGGTCGCACCTGTGAAATGTGTCTGCAACCAAATACCCGTTTTTCATGTCGGAAAATACAAAGAGATGTGTTCTAATCGTTGATAGCTTTGTTGGGTGACATGGAATCGATATATAAATAGTTTGTGATTTGGGATAACGGATGCAACTGTTGAACTTAGACGAAAGTCTTTTGCTAGTTCTGGTGGTTGGTGTGTGCATTTAAATTTGAGGTTGTGACTGTACATTTTGATGGCTTGTGACGGTTCATTGATTTAGTAAAAGGGAATTTTGAGTGAGACATGATTTTGTTGTTATCTCACTGGTAAGCAGTATGGGGTTTTTCAATTGGAGTCTCCAAAGAAAATGTCGGTTCAACAACATGACGGGCTCATCTAGGTGCAACCAAATACATATAGGCTCTTTACATGGGACCTATCTCCTACTGATTTTGTTTTTCCAGATATGAATCGGTTATTGCAGCACCGTAGATACTCTCAAAACATTAGACCGGTTGTGATACGCAATGTTCGCATAGCAATCCGGGTGAACGAATGCATAATTCTGGTAACCCAATTTTGTATGCTCATGTATTTGTGAATGGATGTTTCTATTCAGATAGTGACCCTTGATATTGCCAACTGGATTGCACTAGGCCAAATATCAACACAGGTGACATTTCAAAACTGTCACTTTATCAATTTCATGACGGTTCAGGTGAAATTTGAAAGTGTCACCAAAGTCGATGTCACCGTAGATGTTATCTTTTACTGACGGTTGTGAACTGTCACATAACCCTTACAATTAACCTCTAAAACTGTCATTTGATTTCTAAAACCGTCATTGTAAAATGCAACTGTAACATTTTTCTATAAAAACCGCCACCTTAACAGCATTACAGTGGCGGTTTTCCCAAATAACCGCTATATAATATCTCAAAAACGTCATTTTTAAAGCCCTTTGGTAACGCTCCTCTTTGAAAAATGTCACCATATGACCATTGATTGAGTGCCGACGATATTATTAATTCTTTTTCCAAAACTAAAATTAAGTAATTCTTTTTCCAAAACTAAAATTAAGTAATCAATTATGAAGCCAAATTAAAAACATGATAAACTTGTATGTATTGTATTGATTCAATTTACAATAAATAATCTAAAACCATCCCAATTCTAAACATTTGGAAAAAATACATTCTATGAACATATTCAACTTTTAAATTTCACTGTGATGGATGCCTCCGACCAGTAGACAAGATTGATGAGCTTGAAATTGATTTTAAAAATCTGGAATCAAGTTGACCACCAGTAATATTTTCCCCCAATAAAGGCTCACCTTTTTTTTTGTTTAGAAGAGCTACTTTCCTTGGATAATACCGAACTCGTCCCCACCAAAGAAATATTCTCCGACAGATAATCAAATTCCCTTAATTCTCTACCGTAATTTGCGTCATCTAGCAAAAATTGATCAGACATAAAACGGATCCCATTCCACCGTTTTAGACAATGGAAAAGAATGACCTGCCACCTTCTTGACCAGGACTTTTGATCTAGCCCTCTAATCTTTAACCACTGGATTTTCTCCGAAATTTTAGACAATGGAAAAGAATGACCTGCCACCTTCTTGAACTCCTTCCTAGTTTTCTTCTGATACGCTCGTTCTTCATTTCTTTTCAGTGGCTGAACTTTATTCTGCACCATGTCACCCGTCCACTGAGATACACAAAAATCTACATCTTGATATATATCATGAAAAAAAATTTAAATGGAAATCATTGCTAATAGTTCAAAATTTACATAAAACATGGAAAAAAATTCAAGATTAAATGAGTACCAAAAGATATAAACTGTAATTACCTATTCTAAAATTGCATAATGCATCGGGTTGTTGATCTGCATAAATTGGAAAAATTACATTTTTTCAGCATAAATTTAATTTTCGTCGACAAGTTGGATCAGTACAGAAGAATGATGCATCAGAACCAAAACCCGAAACTAGAGATCGAGCTTGAAGTCAATTCAACAAAGCTGGACTAAAATTGCATTCATCACTTCTGCAAAATGGATAAAAAAAACTAATTTTCAGTAATAAGATCAACAACCATCAAATTACTAATTTACTATTTTCCCTCAAATGGGAATGAAACTGAAAATAAGAAATGTTGTTAATTTTAAATGAAATCTAATTTACTTAGTTTTCCTTCGAATTCTACATTAAAAAACAAATTGAAAAACTTAAAACTCATAATCTAGCTGACACTCCGTTTGAGCAGTAGGACTTAGGCCTTTGATTGTCAAAACTTCTTGTTAGCACCTGAAAAAGAAAGAGCACAACATATTAGCCGTAATAGTGTTTCTAGTTCAGTACATAACAACAAAGAACTGCATGGAATTAATCAACTTCCATCAACAAAGTCAGTACCCGTATCCATGAGATCAATTTTTGTCAAGAATTAAAGAAATACAACTTACTTGGGTTATCTTCGTATGAATCCGTTTGTGTTTCTCGGCTTCACAAAACTATGGGTGTTTGCTACAGCTTTCTCAAAAATCACCTCATTATTTAACCTCCCTTTGATAAATAAAGCCCGCCAGTGTCCCCATCATTAATTAAATCCGCCTTTGTCCCATTTTGCATAACCTTAGATCCGTCAATTACGGAAGGAATCACTTTTGAGTTTGAAAATTTGTCGAACTCATTGATTAGTCTTCCGTATTCCTCCATTAACACCATTGTCGATTATTAATTCATACACTTCTTCTTTTTCTTTTTTACTTTTATAGGAATGATTAATTGATACTTGATTGTATGATTTAAAGCGCATTTGTTAAGAAAATGTCATTATGTATGAGCTATTGTCAGACGGTAAACCGCTTAAACAGTCAGCATAAGTAATAAGTACATTATCACCAAATCCGTCGTCATATATTATAAGCTAATTGTGACGGTTTATTACCTAAGCGTCATATGATCAAGTATACATGATTGTTCTTAAATGTCACCGTAAAATAGGTATATGGTAACAGTTCATCTCATTCACCGTCATAGTATGCTATTATTGTGACACTTTTAACAACCGTCATGATTCTTTACGAAAATTACTGACGGTTCTTTCAGAGAACTGTCACCTATACATGACCAGCTATTTATTGTGACGCTTAGTTCAAAAACCATCATGGTACAAAATTCCGAACCGTCACCAAATCCCATATTTGGCCTAGTGTTGTGTCATTTAGTAATGACTATTGGTGTGTAGGCCAATAAGAGGCTGGTGACATGGACAGTTATGGCTGACGTGGCTTCACCAGATTCAAGATTAATTATGGGCACAACATGTGGCGATTTTGGGGTCTCTTATTATAAATAAAGATAGTAGTCGTATCTCTATTCCAACAACATCGGTTTTATCTCCAGAACTAGCAGCAACTCAAAAGAGTTAAACCCTAATTCCTCTCGATCTGAGTCAGTAGTTCAAATTATTGGTGTTCAAGATAATCATCATGCTGAGTTGCAAGAGCTGTACTCCCTTGTTAACCAATTTAAAGACGCATGTTCAATTATTGGCGTCTCTTTTAAGCAAACAGAGGAACAATTACAAGCTTTAATGCAAAAATCTACCTCTAGTGATCAGTTCAATCTTCTTGATATCCATACTCAATCTTCTTCTGAGAAGGAATATGAATCCATCAAGGCAATTGCATCAGCTCATTTGGTTGACCCATGAAGACAAAAATCATCACTTGGAATGTAGGAGGTTTGTGTAACTTTAACAAGAGGGAAGAATTAAAAGTTCTTGTGCGTATTTGGAAACCTGATATATTTTGTATTTAAGTAACCCATTTTGCAGGTTGGCAACGTTGCCAGGTCAAGCAATTTTGGGTTGCTAATAATTTTGACTGGATAGCTCTCGACTCCAATGGTTTGTCAGGTGGTATTATCATTGTCTGGAATACAAATAAAGTAGTTGTTATTGATTCTCTTTTAGGATATTTTTCCGTCTCAATTAGATGTCATTATCTTAACCAAGATTTTGTTTGGCTTCTTACTTCTGTTCATAGTTTTTAAAACCTTACGATTTACGATTCGCTTCATAATTTTTCAAAATAATTCAAATCTTAGCTATGAATCTATTCGGCTGTGAATCTTACGATTCACATTTTAACTCATGTGATTTGCACAAATTCATAATTCAGAAAAATCTAAATCTGTTCTTTCCATGTGATTTTTATTAAAAATAATTTTTTTGAGACATTTTGACTCATAATAGAGCACAAGATCGAAATTAAGAGCCATGTCCACCTAATTAAGTGCCTAACAATTGAGATAAACACTAAATTGTGTTACGTATTATTGATTAATCATATCTATAATACTAATAACATATATTTAAACTTATTAATCTATAACTCCAATATGTATATATGTATTTAGAGATTTACCATGAATCTACGATTCATGATTCAATATACGATTCGATTCTTAAAAAACAAAAAACGATTCACGATGCGATTTACGATTTAACAACCTTTCTTCTGTTTATGGTCCGGTGCTTAATTACCAAAAGAATCAATTCTGGTCTGAATTAAGGGATATTTGCTGCCTATGGGATGATCCCTGGGTCCTCTGTGGGGATTTCAATGCCACTAGATTTATTCATGAAAGGTCCGGAGGAAATAATGCTTCAAGGTCTATGAGTAAATTCGCTGCTCTGGTTCAAAACCAACAACTCATGGACCTACCCTTTATTGGCAGTCATTATACTTGGAGTAGAAATTCTTCTTGGAGTATATTGGATAGATTCCTTGTTTGTTCTCTTTGGGAAAACAATTTTTGCAGAATAGAGCAAGCAACTCTTCCCAAGCCTTTTTCTGATCAATTTCCATTGATTCTTACTACCCAAAACGAAGGTTGGGGTCCCACTCCTTGCAGGTTCGAGAAAATGTGGTTGGAAGAAGACAACATTTTGGGTCTCATGAAAGATTGGTGGATGTCCTTTAGCTTCTCAGGATCGCCAGGGTTCATTCTCGCAAAAATGATGCAAGCTCTTAAAGAAAAATTAAAAGTTTGGAATAACGAGGTGTTTGGGAAAAAGATGCAAGATCTTAAGCTAATTCATGACAATCTTGCTGCGTCTCAACTCATAGACGCTAGATTGCTCATTGATCCTGACAGTATCCAGCTTGGGAATGAAAAATTGGTGCAAAGGCTGAATTCAAAAAACTCGCAAAAATGCACAATGAATTCTGGAAACAAAGAACAAATATCAACTTGGTAGAGACTCATTAGAACAACACTCACTTTTTTCATAAATATGCATCGTCTAAGCAAAGAGGTAAATCCTACTGCCAGCTGAATATCAACGGGGTTATGATGAGTGACAAATCTTTGATAAAGAAGGAAATTGTTTCATATTATCAAGGCTTGTTCGAGGAAGATTCTTTTTCAAGACCTCAGCTTGATGGCCTCATCTTCCCATCCATCTCCACCTTGGATGCTGCTAATTTAGAAGTTTGATATTTTCCGAGGAAGAAGTGTTCCATGCTATTACTGAGTTAAAGCCCCTGGACCCAAAGGCATGCATATATTTGTGATCACCAAGTCTTGGGACTTTATGAAAAAAGACATTTTGGACGTCATGGATGAGCTTTTCACTAACAACAGAATTGATTGGAGACTTAAATCGACATTTCTTGTTCTTATTCCTAAAGTTCGGGATCTTGAGTTCATTACTGATTTTCGTCCCATAAGCCTCATGAGTAGCATCAACAAGATAATTTCCAAAGTTACTGCGACAAGACTCAAAGTTGTTCTTCCGAAGATTATCAGTCATCAACAATCAGCACATGTGGTTGGTAGGAAAATCATGGACAGTGCTATTATTGCTAATTAATGTATTTATTCAGCACATATCTTTCATCAAGCAGGTATTTCTTGTAAAATAGATTTTCAAAAAGCTTATGATAATGTAGCTTGGTCTTTCCTTGATTACGTGTTGCAAAGAATGGGATTTGGTATAGTGTGGAGAAAATGTATCGAAGCGGCTATTTCTCACGTCAATTTTTCTGTCTTCATCAACGGTTCCTCCAACGGTCCTTTCAAAAGTTCGAAAGGCTTAAGACCGGGAGATCCACTCTTTGCTGTCTTATTCGGAAAATGGGTTATTTGCCCAAATATTTTTAAAACACGGTTCAAATGGACAAGTAAAAATTAGTATGGGTGAAATGGACACACAAAAAAATAGCAAAGATGAAACTGGATTCATCCTGACTTAAACTTAAAAAATAGCGAGGATGACACTGGATACATCCTGTGTAAATTAAAAATAAAAATAAAAATATTTGAAAATTGGCAGGATGAAACTGTTTACGTCCTGACTATTTTTACATTTTTGTCAATTTAAACAGTATCAAAATCTAGATGTCTTTTTCACCCAGAAATTGTTGATTTTGGTCTTTTAAACCAATTTTGTGTTTCTTATTCCTCTCGATAGCCGAGTCTCTTAATTTGATATTTGTTAGGGCTGAACAGGTTGGCTGGCTCAATGGTTTTGAAATCATTCCGGGTGGAGCTAAAGTTATGCATCTTCAGTTTGCCAAGATACGCTAGTTTTCATTAAGAATGACCTCCACAGCATTTCCAATCTTATGAATATTTTGATTTGGTTCGAAATCATCTCTGACCTCAAAGTGAATTTTCACAAGACTTCTTCTTTGGCTACTTCGAAGGGGTGTAAAATTCATTCTCTTCCTTCTTATTACTTGGGTTTACCTCTAGGAGAACTATTAGGAAATTAGTGGATTTCCTGTTTTGGGCCTTTTCCACATTTAGGTGGATTTTCTAATTGGAGTAGGAAATATATTAGGAAAGAGTTTAGTTTCCTAGTTGGAGACTAATACTTGGTGGCCAAGTTTGTATTCTCTATATATATGACTAGAATTGTAGGTTTGTTGACAATCCAACCCAGAAGAGTTGTAAATCCTTGTGCTTAGGATTTTGGTCTCTTTGCAGGGAGGATCGTGTGCTACCATGAAGATCAATATCGGTGTGACAGAAAAATTTGTAGAGAGAGGATTTTGGTGTTCTAGTGTTTTGGGTTTGGGGATTTTCCATAAACCAAGTTTATAGTGTTTCCATGTTTCTCCTCTGTTAGTAGCAGCTATGAAGACAGTGTAGAAGAGAAGACACGAGGATGGTTTGGCGAATGTTAGAGAGTTGATTTTTATGGTTTCTCCAATGGTGTTCTCGGGTATGTCTTGTTAACTCTTTGGGTCTTGTCTTGGGTTGCGAAAAGAGCATGTAATGGTCTTTGATTAATGGAAGTTTTTCTGGTGGTGTTGGACGGGGACGTAGCCTGTAAAGATGAACCACGTATATCTTGTGTTGTGTGGTTGTATGCTTGTTTATCTTCTGTCTCTATTATTTCTCCCATGTTTGCTTCAAATCACCAATTGCCCTTTCTGATCCTGGTTTCCGCTACGTTCGGGATGCCAATTTTCCCAACAAGAACCGTATATATAGATCCAACCCCAAGTGGTTAAAACTCATTGAAAGATTTGAAACCTTTCTTTCAGCGTGGAAGTCCAAAAGTCTCACCAAGGCAGGGGTGGAGTCAGCCCATTGCAAGGGGTTGCACTTGCACCCCCTGCCCAGCTGGCTCCAAAGCCTATTTTATCCCAATTACAGAAATGTTTTGGTATATGCAAGCCCATTATTACTTTTTTGCACCCCCTTCCCACAATTCATCGCTCCGCCCCTGCACCAAGGGAGGTAAGTTAACTTTAATTATTTTAGTGCTGTCAGCTCTCCCTATTTATTTATTTTCCCATTTTTTTTAGCTCCCATGAATATCATATAAGCTAGAAAGGATTATTCAATTCATTAGATGAAATGTCGATAGTGGTCAATCTAAGAATTTGATCAAATGAAGATGGAATTGAGCCGAAAATCATGTTGTGGTACAAATTTAGTGTAACGAATCTTCCAATATCAGGTGGGATGCTTTCATTGAAATTGTTTGTGCTCAAATTCAAAGATAATAATTTATAACACTCTCCAAGCTGTTTGGGAATCGCTCCAATAAAGTTGTTGTTGGATCATCTAGATGTTGCAAGTTATATAACATTCCAACTGTTGAAGAAAAGCGACCAGTTAGTTTGTTATTTGTTAGATTTAATTTGATCAACGAAGACAAATTCAACAACTTATTAGGAATTTTCCCTACTAGATTATTTGAATCGAGATTAAGTTCAGCTAAAATGTTCTACCTGTGATATTGTTCCCTGCAAAAAATAGGGTTGTCAAATTTTGACAACATATTGGCTCTCACACGAAACCTAAAGAGATGCGGATACACGTGAAATGCCTCTGTTATATTATCTACCAGTTTATTCTTCGAAAGCTCGAGATACGTAAGGCTGGTGCAATTTCTAAGACTTCTTGGTATGGGGCCCGTGAAATGGTTATTGCCAGCCACAAATTCTTCAAGTGTCCCGAGGTATAAAACGTGTCGGCCCAGCCCAACACAACCCACGAAATCACGTGTTTAGCGCGCTATGTGCCATGCTGGAGATTATAACGTGCCGTGCTAGAAGGCGTGCTCACTACTACAAAAACATAGATGGATCATTCTTAAAAAGTGTGATCTAAATACTGGCTGTTTGTGATTTTTGCCTGTATAATCTAAATGGTGATCTATAGATAACAACTCTCCTGCAATGAAAAGCGTGATCCTACCCTATGCAAAGAACATAAAGTTTTGAGAAGTAGAGATCGAAAGTAAAGGCTTTTAAAAGACAAGGTTTTAAAAGTTGTGATCTTTCCACTGAGTTTCCAACCCAAATTTACCCTACAAACAGTAACCCAAAGTGTGATCCATACCATTTCTGCACCTGTAACTCAAATCCAAAAACTGATATAAAAAGGAAACAAAGTCTGAATCAAATTCATTCAATGGTTGAACCAAATTCATTAAATGTCTGAACCGAATTCATTTCTAAACAACCTGTAAAAATTACATATGTCCACTGTAATAGTTCTACTGTAAAGCTCATTACATGAATAAAAGTTCTATTGTAAGCTCGTCCATGTGCTATTCAGTCCAACTTATCTGAAATGTTATATTCGAAATGTTATATTCGGACTTTTTAACTCATCCTCCGCCTGTTAAAAAAAACAAATGCATTGGTTAAAAGACCTCACAATGGAATTTGATGTAAAAAGAACATATGCACCTGACGAACGATGATACAAGTGAATTTTTATAATTAAACCTTACATTGGTGTTGTACAGGAAAACACTATATAGCTAATGAAATAGAAACCATACACTGGTACGCATTTACCAAAACTTGGTCACAGTACAGGACCAGCTTTCGCATCATCTTCATTAAATAAGAAAAAGACTTGGTCACAGAATTAAATCTAAGCACCAAATTCACAGGCTTACAACTAGAGATGCTACAAAGAACCATCTATGTGCAAACGATGATACACTCTCAGAAAGAGAATTTGGGTCGTTAAGATCACAACCTATCAATCCCTTGACTCGACTTTGTTAAAAGACCTGATCTATTGCCTGTGCTAGTGCCTTTAATTCATATGCATTGGTTAGAAAAAACAAATGCATTGGTTCCAGTTTTCTCAGCTAAGAGCCTGAGGCAAATAAGCAACTGGGTATCAACGAGTTTTCTCAGCTAAGAGCTGACAATCCATAATCTTAAACAAGCATATCATTAAAAGTCCTGATCTACTGCCATTAATTACTACCATTCTTCTTTGTTACCCTGCGAGGTCATGGGGTAATGTAATTAACATTATCATGCAACTATCAAAAGGGAGTCGATGTACCTTTAACGCATCATGAACTTTCTGGCCTTTTTTCCTTTTATCACCAACTTTTTAGGCCATGCAAGCCGTGATATCTCTCCGCATCGCCTACAAGGAATATTTCCTCTTTGCCTTTTAGAGGAATGGGAAGACAAAAGATTGGCTTTAATGCCACTTCTACAAGTACACGCACATTTCCTTTACCAATATGGACGTTGTGTAACATGTCAGAGCTCTTTGAACGAAAGATCTTTCCTTTAGCCACGGAAATAGATGAACCTGAAGTTTCCTGGCACATTATACAAGATTTGCCCTGTATTCAGAAAACAGATCAACTGCTCAGAATAGATATAGATGCAAACCAAAGAACATAATGGCTCACTTCAGTTAATAAAATGAAACCACGCTTTTTCTTTGGATAACAGAATGATGTTTACCCATCAAAAACCTACGGAATTATAACTTATAAGCTAAAAACAAAACATTTATTTTGGATAGCTGACAACAGAATCATCAAGTGATCCTGAGTTTGTTGAAAGAACTAGATTTTACAGTCACTCCTAGATAAATAAATTTTCATTCAAGACTCTGTTCATCAGCGGGATAAAACATTGACAAACACTAGAATATACACTTAATGATGCAGAAGTTTCAAATTCACAATTTAGCAAGGCCATAGTGTAAGCAATCTGGCACTATCAAAACGAAATTTCAACATTTTTTTGTGTCTCATCTAATAGGGACACATAGGACCTTGATAATATTGTCAGGTTCTTATTCAGTAAACACTGGAATATACATCAGATATCTTCAAAATCCAAGAACACACTAACCTTCCCAATTCCAGTATTACGTATCGTTTGATTGATGTCATCATCGACGCCCTTGTCCCCAATATCCTTGACCATTTTTGGTGAAGAACCAGCTGACGACTACAATAGAAAATCAGGAATGATGAACATTCTAAGAGATGCATAACCAAATATAAAGCCAATATCTCCTATGTTAGGAGTTTTTACTTACTGAAGGTTTGCTCGCAGCTGAATGGTTTTGATGTGTGTATATCGAGGCTTCAGCTCCCTGTTAACATAACGCCAATAACATAATAAGAAAACACTAAAATAAAGAACTTAGTTACTTCATCATCTAAGCATAATTCAACCTTGTTCCAAAAGCAACTTACTTGAATCCCCATGAAGATGGCAAGTTGAGCTTCTAGGCGTGAAATCCTCTCTTCTAAGCTTGATTCTGTATTTGCACTGTGGCAACTTGGTGCAGATCCACCCTGCATAATATGTATATCATTCCGAGTTTGAGTTAAAGATAGGAGCAAGAGATGTGTTCAAACATATCAACCATATGAAGTCATCAACAATATTACCATGAACCCACACTCCAAAGTTATCTATGTTTGGAGCAAATACTGGATTTATATCTTTTGCGCTGCATACTTGCATCCCACTTGCAAAAATGCTTACTCCACTATTTTGATTGACGCGTTTATCATCATATAATACTGGTACCCATTAATATCGTATCCCGAATATTTACATACTTCTTGACATGGTCTATGTGCTATCCACTCCAACTTATCTGAAATGTTATTATTTGGTTCATTTAACTCATCCTCCACCTGTTAAGAAAAAACAAAGATGCTTATTTTCTTTGCATGCTATTTCATTCATATGCATTTGTTCAAAGTCCTGATCCATTATCAGTGAGCTAGTGCCACTACTAGTATTTAATGATCAATGCACACAAGAAGTAATGGAAAAGTCAACACATTTGTAAATGCAGGGGGGAAAGATCAGATGTACTGTTAAGTGAACCAAGTTCTAATGTTTAAAATATCTACCAACATGAGATTAGAAAAATGTAAATTTTGTTGCTATAAGTAGGCAAGTCCAGTTCATTTGCAAGTAGGCAAGAAACATCAATAGTTAAGAACAACGACAGTACCATCGAATGTTTCCAAATTTTCATAATTTTTTTAAACAAAAACGACAAGCTCATCTCTAATATTATCTAGCAAATAAGACAGCACAGACAATGCTAATAGATGAAAATGATAGAGGTATACATGGATGCTGCAAGTGCAAAGCCACAAGGAATTGTACTCCCATGTCTAGTTCACAAGGATTAGTCAACATCTCTTAAATACTAATAGAGTGCATACGTATTAGTCAGGATCAGCCTTAATGGGAAATTGCATGCCTAGTCAACAAGGATTAGTCCAGATCTCTTAAATAGCAGCCAAAAGGCACACAGGAATTAGTGGAAAAGGCAAAAGGAGATAAAGGTCGGGAGCTAACCTCTTCCTTTAGCTAATTGATGAAAGTATCATTGTGTTTATCATGTAGCCATTTCGGACTTCTTGACTGGTGAGGATATTGATTCTTTAATAACAAGATGTGTCGTCTGTAGATTCATAAAGGAAACAAAAGGAAATTCATTTAATTCAAACTAGAAAGTAGAAAGGTACATATCATATTTAATTGCTAATCTTGTTGAAAGCTAAAAATTGTTCGCAAGAAGGACAAAGAAAAAGATAAACTTAGAAAGAACAGACGGTTGAAAGATGTCTAACACAGCTAAATGTTAAAGTGCTACTACAATGAACAGCTCAAACAAATAGGGAGAGAATGGACAGACCACCATAAAGGGAGTGGCACACAACAAATGTCAAAACACAATCAAATAGAAGGAGAAAGAATAAGCTATGAGAAAGCTTTTGTAACTACAGCAAGAGATGAAACAAGAGTGAACAGAAATAAACACACCGAAGAGCTGATAGATGAAGTTGAAGCTTATCCAAATGTGGGTACAGCTTACACCAATCTTAGAAACTATTGAACATAAACAGGAATCTAAAAGTTAGGTTAATTGAATTTTTACACCAAAATTCCTACAACTGAGGATGTAGGCATGAATTGCTAAAGCAGTAATAAGCTACTAAAGTATACATCTCCTTCTCCCATTGAGATAAGATCAAGTTGCTAACAAAGTGCACAGTTAACCAAAGTTAAATGAAAATAAGAAAGTAAAAACACCCAGTAAAGTCAAATCTAAAGTACGGAAAACCAAACCCAGAGACTGTAAGGCAGGAAGAAAAGAACAAAGAGGCAAATGACTTGCTTGGGAACAAATTCAATTTTACGATCATGTTTTCCTAACATGAGTAACAGACATGTTTCTCTAACCTTATGAAACTGAATCCTAAAGTAAATTTATATAAAATCCTCAAGTAGACACGGGAAAATATGCATCAAATTCCTAAACTGTGACTAGATAACAATATGTATCAAAATATCTAGTTAGTAGCTAAGTTAGACTAGATAACAATACGCCACTTTTAACAAACACTTGAACTCGTAGACCTCATTCAATAAAGTAACATGGGCTTGAAATAACTACCAATGAACATATGAATTACAGGATCTTTAAACTAACTCAAAATTTCACAAAAAAATTTCTCCAAAAATCAAATTGATCTCTATAAACTAACCAATCCACTAAGTAAAAGTAAAAAAACAGCTAACCTAAATTAGAACCAAACATGCAAGTAAAAGTTTTACATCTAGGCAAGCCTAAATCAAATCAGCAGAGATAGATTCTGAGTTTCAAGTGTAATACCAAATCAAACTTCACCGATCTTCCCAAAAAAATCTCACTCCAGGTTTAGATCGCATACGCTGCAGAAAAACGTTATTGAAATCAAAAATCAAAACAACTACAAAATCAAACCTAATTTCAAATCTCAACTTGAATTTTCGAATCAGACTCCATATATAACCCAAACAAGATGTGAACCAGTTGAATCCTACCTGAATCCAAATGAAATTAACGATTTTACAGACTCGAGATCGTCACTTAAATTCTTTGTGGATTGAAGAAAAAAATCGCAGCTGGAGGGAGAGATGGAGAGAGTTTTGAGAGTGAAAATTAGAAAAGTGTTGTGACTGAGAATTCGAGGAGTAGACAATAGGTTTTGATATTGGACCCCCAAAAATTATGTGGGCTATCTTATTTTCCTCTAATGGACATGGAGGTCGCAGGTTCGAGCCAAGCTCACCGCAACTGTTTTTTAAAATCTATCGAAAAAGCTTAATGGACAGATTTTTCATCACAAAATAACGTTGAAAGTAGTCAAATGCTCAAATTGTAAGACCACACTTTTTAACGTTGAAAGTAGTCAAATGATCTTAGATTAGGTCTTCATATCTAATCTAAGATCACAAACACTATAATATTAATGGTCTTTGAGTTTTATCCCTTAAAAGACCACAAGTGTTCATACATTGTGATGTTTAGTGTGTGATCTATAGCTCTTATTGCTGTAGTGACTGGGCTGGGCTGGGCCAGAAAAATAAACGAGATGTGCCTAGTTGTGCTGTGCCGGGCACATTTATTTTATATTTTCCAATATAAATGTTTTCCAAATATTTATGTATTATATGTATTATTATGAAAATAAGTCAACAAAAGGATGATAAAATGTCAATATTTAGCTAGAATAAAGGTTTTTTTATTGAAATATACACAAAATGTGATGTATTGTGCCATGTTTCGTAGTATTTTATACATATTATGACGTGCTTTCTTAACGTGTTGTGTTGTGCCGTGCCACATGCTAATCCGTGCCGCGTGCTGTGCTGGGCTACTGTGCCAATTATTCAAACACTGCACGTCCCATTTAACTAACGTGATGTGCCGTGCTGGGCTAAGTAACGTGCTGAGCTGGGCTGTGCTCAAATTTTAGCATGCTGGGCTTTGTTCGTGCTGGCACCGCCCAATTTACACATGTAGTCCCGCTCTTACATATATTTTAAGGTAGATAACCAGAAAAGTTATTTTCAACTAGATATAACTCTTTTAGCTGTGTTAAATTGTTGATTCCTATTGGTAATGAACCATTTAATTCATTTCGATAAACATATAAATGAGTCAAATTTCTCGAATTACCTAATTGATGCAGGGATTGACCCGGTGACCTTTTTTCTTGACAATTCTAAGAGGGTTAGAGAACTTAGCCTTCCGATAGCTTGAGGAATGATACCCCAGATTTGATTATCATGAATTGTTAAAATAGTCAAGTTAGCCAGATTGCATATATATAGAAGTAGGCATGTAGGGACAGGATTTTGCTCCTCTATAAACTATGCGAACTGATGATGTAATAAACAGGTGAATTAACAAAGTAAATGAGCGAATTGATATCGCACATAGTTTAATTCACATGACGGAATCAATGACGTCACAAAGTCCCGGGTAAAATATGAGAGTTGTGAGAAAAACAAGAGCTCGTACGAAAAGACACCAATGTAAGCGTGCGAAGACCTCGCATGTTAGATCAGATAATAGGGGTTTTATTAGCTGTCCTCCACTATGTAAAACTCCTTTATATAGGACCAACCACTATTGTATTAAGAGAGTCTTTTTAGAGAATTGAGATAGAACTTTAGGGGAGAGAAAATAAATTGTTCACCAAGTTAGCGTTGTATTTCTTACTCTTGTAATGATTCCAAAACTAAATAATATCTCTTTATCTGTTCTTCATCATGATTTTATACTCTAATTGATAAAATCTTCCAAGGGGTGTGGTAGTAGATTTTCTGCTACTACATTTTGGCGCTAGAAATCAGCTCGGAAATAGGATCTTTGTGAAAACTTTTGCTGGATTTACATTTTTGGTACTAAATTTTTACAAATTTTTTGCTAGATTTACATCTTTGAATCCATGGGAGTCAAAAAGAGAAGTGGTGAAAATAGTGCTTAAGGAAGAAATAACAGAGGCAGTGCTTGGGAAACAAGGGATCAGATGATCTGCAAGTGTGAGAGTGGAGGAAGAAGAAGATAAGGGCACATCTTGCAGAAATGAAAAGACCTCTTCAGTTAAAAATATAATGGGTTGAGTAGACGAAACTACATTTTGAGAAGTGGAAGACGTGTCCAAGAAAAAGAAAGGATTGAGAGGAGCAAATGAGACAACATCCTTACAGGGATTATGGGTGACATCATTCGCAGGAGCAGAAACTGATGAGCAGGAAATAGTGCTCGCTGGAGGAGAGGATATCACTAGCGAAGGTACTGACACATTCGCTTGAACACAGTCGGTTGGGTTCGCTTGAGTAAAAGGAGGAATCCCACCAGGGGAAACTTGCTGAGTGAGATTAGGCTTGCTCTTAAAATTGGGAAGATCCATGCGAGTTTCAAGAGTAGAAGATGGGTTAGGTCTCTTAGACTTCTTTTTCTCCTTCGCGTCATCCTGCGAATAACAACGCAGATAAGAAACAAATGCGACAATATTGTTTAAAGAGAGTAGAGTGTTTCTTACTACCTTGTTATGCGAAGGCTTCCTTTTACGGAAATTTCCATCCTTGGATCTTGATGGAGAGTTAGGATTTGGAGCAGTATGGTGAGGCCCAGAAGAAGACTTGCTGCAACCACATTGATAGAGAAATTATCAGAAGTGGGACGATAATGGCGATAACAAAGGAAGAAGTAATGGCGACATCATAGAAAGACGGAAAATACAATACAAAAGAAAAAATGAACCTTTTCAGAGAATCCATAGAGTACCAACACTAGCAGGAGAAGAGAAGATGAAGATTCGCATGAGTCGGGAATTTAAGGGATTTGGAAAGAAAGAAAAGCTAAGAAAAAGAAAATCTTTCTCTGTCCCAAAAGCTTATATAAGGGAGAACGTGACCGGTTAGACCAGGTGAAAAAAAACGTTCCGGTAAAGAGGGGAACGTGTGAACGGTTGCCCCTAAAATCCGGAGGTTTGTCGGTTAAGTGGAATATGGAAAGTTGAAAGGAAGCGAAAAATGATATGAATTGGAGTGAAATGCTGATTAAGAAGGGTTTCTCTCATCGCTCTTTCAATAGTGAAGATCAATAAGAGAAGAGGCAAAATGTAGGGACGGGATTTCGCTCCTTTATCAAACTATGGGAACTGATGATGTAATAAACAGGAGAATTAACAAAGTAAATGAGCGAATTGATCTCGCACGTAGTTTGATTCATATGATGGAATCAATGACGTCACAAAGTCTCGGGTAAAATACGAGAGATGTGCGAAAAACAAGAGCTCGTATGAAAAGACACCAATGTAAGCTTGTGAAGACCTCGCATGTCATATCCGATAATAGGGGCTTTATTAGTTGTCATCCACTATGTAAAACTCCTATATATATGACCAACCACTATTGTATTAAGAGAGTCTTTTTAGAGAATTGAGATAAAACTTTAGGAGAGAGAAGTTAAATTGTTCACCAAGTTAGCGTTGTATTTCTTACTCTTGTACTAATTTCAAAACTAAGTAAGATCTCTTTATGTGTTCTTCATCATGATTTTATATTCTAATTAATAAAATCTTCCAAGGGGTGTGGTAGTAGATTCTCTGCTACTACAAGGCATAGAACCGGTTAGATTGTTCATGTACACGCTTAGAAAAGTGAGAAGATACAAATTACCAATTTCTTAAGGGATGGATCCAGGAATATAATTTGAAGAAATATCCAAGTATAGCAGACTTGTGAGAGAGCCTATCTGCGATGGGATATATCCGGTGAGTTTATTGTCGGACAGATCAAGGTGGTTAAGTTTTGGAAGATTACTAATGGAATGGCATCGAAGAGTTCGTTGAGGTTCAAGTTAAGACTAATAAAGTTGGAAAAAGATAAAAAAATGAAATTATGGAACGTACCTTGTAAACCCAAACCTCCTAAATTCGTTTCATCAATGCTTCCCTCATTGTTACATAAAATTCCATACCACTTGCATGGACTCGTTGTAGTTACACTAGAATTTATCTTCCAAGAAGAGGGGAGAGTGATTTTGGTTAACAAGTGTAGATTTCCATTTCAAAAGAGCATCTACTTCCTGTTCTACACCTACTACTTGTAATTGTTGTTTTATATGAGTTGAAGAAAAGGAAGAAGCAGAACCGAAAAGAACAACACTGTAAGCATAAGATAAAACTAACAGTAATGCCAACTGTAATAGTAAAGTCGGGGCTTTAAATTAAACTCGTTGTGACATTCTAAAAGAAGAAGAGGAGTTTTGGTTTTTCGATGATGATTAATTAATTAAGTAGAAGGGGTTCTTATTATAAAATCCTATTAGATTTGTGCCCGTGCTACGCAGCGGGCATATTTTTTCTTTTAACTTGTTGTGCGCGGGGCTTCACCCCGCCCCATGACAATGTGCGCCCCGCTCATGGCGATGCATTTTTGATTAAGTATGCGCGGGGCTTCGCCCCATCCCGTGCCGATATATTTTTTATTTGATGTGGCAGGGCAAATAAAATAAATAAGTGGAGAATATGTGCAGATTTTATTTATTTTTCCATTTAACTTGGTGTGCTTGGGACTTCGCCCCGCCCCGTGGCGATGTATTTTTGATTTGATATGCGCGGGGTTCAACCCGCCCCGTGAGGATGCATTTTTAATTTGGTGTGCGCGGGGCTTCGCCCCACCCCGTGCCGAAGTACTTTTGATTTGGTGTGACGGGGAAAATAAATTAAATTGGTGGAGAATATGTGTAGATTTTATTTATTTGTTTTTCTTTTTAACTTGGTGTGCGCGGGACTTCACCCAGCCCCATGCCAATGCATTTTTTATTTGGTGTGTGAGGGGCTTCGCCCCGCCTCATGGCGATACAGTCTTTATTTAGTATGCGCGGGGCTTTGTCCCCGTGGCGATGTATTTTTGATTTGGTGTGGTGGGGAAAATACATTAAATATGTGGAGAGTATGTGCAGATTCTACTTATTTATTTTTTTTATTTTCGCACAAAGAATGTGGATTTTTTTTCCCGTTGTATGGAAAAAAATTTCCCAACATAGTAGTTACTCGATTTCCAAAATTCTAAACACGACAAGTTAGGTTTTCCTTTTAAATGTGTAATTTTTATACCAATTAAATGTTGCCAAGTGTCTTCGCCTAAATATTGTCACATCATAAATTCCAAATTGACTTTGGTTTCCTTTTTTAATCTTTTTCTATACTTTTTAAACCAATTATATGTTGCCAAGTGTCCTCACCAAAATGTTTATTTCACAAAACTCAAAAAAGACCTATTTCGACCAATAGGAAGTGAGGATTTCCTCACCATTTAACGTGGGAGCTTTGTTTGTCTAGGCCTTTAAGTTTTTAGAATTTTGTTTGGTTTGCAACCTCCAACAAGGTAAGGTTTTGTGTGGTTGAATATAATTAGGGTCTTACCGCTTATACCCTTATGTAGTCTGCACAATATTTAAGGCTAGAGGAAAGGTGAGTATATTTAAGTATTTTTTACAATTATATCTTTATGGATAATAACTAGTAAAATTTAGAAATAATTTACCTCTTAAACTATACCACGGTTTTTCGTAAACTTTATACCGTTGAAAAACATTCACTACAACGAAACATGGTTTTTTCAATGAAAAATAACGTCACAGATATTTGAATTTATGTCACAAATATATTATTGCGACGTTTTTTGGCTGTCGGTCAATGCATTGTAAACAGAGGTGTTGCAAATAGTTCGACCGACGCTAAAAGCGTCACTTATACCGTAAGACTTTTATAGCACAAATTTTTATCACAATTATATTTTTTTGCGTCACAAATAATTTTCCGGTAAATAAGCTTTTTTTCATTTTACTAATAAATTATTTATTTATTTTGTGAATTATTAATAAATTATTTGAAAAGCCGTTCTTTTTTAATAATAGTGTAATCGTTTAATGACAACATTTACTTCAATTTGTTGTTGCTGCGAAACTGAAAATAAAAATTGTCCAATAACTAAGGTCATGAGCAGACACTATTCTAACACGATTCATGAATTAGAAAATCATCATAGAATTTCCAGTAAACAAAAATTTACAATCTATATAATGAGTACAAATAAGCAATACACCTTTTGCAAAGGAATTGATACAAATTTTGTTCAACTAAACGTCCATACATTTTAGGTCTAAATTGATTTGTTTAATCAAATGAAGCGTATTAGCATTGGTCTTGACCGATAACACTCGACTGTATTCTTTTTCTCTTGAAGAAGGATTGATAAAGCTTCTTGATTTGATAAATGGGAATTCCACCTACAGAAAGTAAAAGAAAAGAAAATAATGTATACAAATAAGTAATGATTTGATAGATCCAAAGTAATATAGATAAATGGAACACCTACTTGAATATCGATTAGATCTTTAACTTCTTAGCGCCCTGATCAGAGAGTCTTCTTATGATTCATCCCCTTGTCTATTCCTGATTAATTCCCAAAATAAATTAAATAAATCCCAAATCTTAAAGACTCTTAAGCGGGCAGAGAAACTAATATCAAAATATAAAAAATCCCCAAAAGTTAAAAGTCTGTATCAACAAGCTTTGGTGGTGGTGGTGGCGGCGACAGATGATTTTGGTAATATGAAGCTAAGCTTTAGTGGCGGTGGTGGCGGATGCGGCTGATTTTGGTAATGTGAAGATGGTGTTTAGAAGAAGGAAAAGGGGGAGAAGAAGAAGATGATGGATATTTTAGGGTTACTTCACATATATGGGAAGCCAAAATCTTTTCTTTTTTTATTTAGAAACAAACTTTTAATGCGGAATTTTAGTTGACCAAGCTAGGAAAAGAAGTTAACATACGTGTAATCTAATTGATTCGCCTTGTGGCACGTTCATGACAGTTACAATATAATTTTTCCAAATATCATTTCCTTTTAATAATTTAATTTACTTTACTTTTAATAATTTAATTTACTTTACTTTAATAATTTACTTTACTTTTTTTTTTTATTCTAAAATTTTGTAAACATTGAAACAGATTCACAAGTTATTACATAGAAGGCAAGCGAGTAACAAGCTGCGCCGCAAGCCCTTTTTAAATGACAAACCATATCCTCTTAAACAAAAACTCTCTAGAATCGGGAGTCATGACATTTACTTTTAATAATTTACTTTACTTTACTTTTAATAATTTAATAATTTACTTTACTTTTAATAATTTAATAATTTACTTTACTTTTAATAATTTACTTTACTTTACTTTTAATAATTTAATAATTTACTTTACTTTTAATAATTTTTTTTTTTTTTTTTTAAAGTTTTACTTTCATTTAATTTACAAATTCAGACAAGAAACTAGTCGGAAGCCTAGCAACAAGCTGGGCTCCAACTCCTTTTTGAACTACCACACTTAACCTATGAAAAAGGAAATCACCTACACGCACGTTAGCATCATGACTAGCAATATAGTTGCGGAGCCATTGAGCGAAGGGTGTTGTTAAGTCCCCAAATTCACTAGAGTAGTGAAAGCCAAAGCACCAAATCCATATCCTTGTGCAGTGCATTTTTCTAAATACTTGGTATTTTTGCGTGGAGCGGCATCCTTGATAGCGCCCCCCCCTTCCAAAGTACGACCATTACTCCCGGCAAAGGCGACACAATCGTAACATCGAAGCAAACGTCCCGACCATTGTCCCAATTGAGCACAAGAACATCTGCAGGTCTCAAAGAAGTACCGTTGTTCGCAAGCATACCCAAGTCCACCTCTTCCGTGCGACCACCCCATTCGATAACAGATGTCGCAATCGTGTCGCGTACTAAATCATGTCGAAATTTTAAACCAACTTCATTTATACGATTACCGCATGGTCACCAAAGCATCCATCTCTCTCTTGAAGAAGGGGCACAAACTACCTGGTTCAAACAAGGGAATACCAAGTCTATAACATAATACCGCACTAAAGCGCACTCGAACCAATTTGCTGATTTAAACCAGGGATGGGGATAGCCATTAAGAAATCCAGGGCATGCTTCATTTGGTTGCTCTGCCATAGGAATGAATCACGTTCAGACAACTTGAATTGGGAAGTCAAGTTCTTCTTTATCGCATCAAAATAAACGGTTGCGAGTTGACATAGAATGGTTGGCGGTGTTATCGACGCATATAGGAGAAACAGGACTACAGGAGAGTTGAAAGAAGCTGTAGCACACTCAAGATGGGAGCTAAAATCAACGATGCCGGTGTGCCTCAATATGACAGATTGCGGTTCTAGTGTTTCCAAGCACGACGCCAAATAACTTGAAGAATTCATAGTGTCTTGCATCGAGTAAACACCAAAACCACCTAGTGCGAGGGGCGCGTGGAAAATCGCATTTGCAAGGGGCCGAACCCTGGACCATCTCCTGTTATTATATGTTGTAGGAACTTGTAGAGACGAGAGTCAAACAAATCTTGAGCCGCAAAAGTGCGATGCGGAAAGGTAGTGCGTAAAGAAAAATATAGCGAGAAACTCCATCACAGTTTCTAAACAAAGAAGCTCCACTGTGGATCTTCAAGTTTTTCCACTGAATCAATGAGCTCTATAGTTTTTTTCACTCTTTTAACAACGAGATCCGCATTAAATTGGGCATCAAGGCTAACGGAGCACCCCCTGACTTAACTCCCTTCTCGGCCTACAAATATCGGTGGAAACATACTGCAACGGCTGTCCTGGGGTCTATAGAGGTCCAAAACAATTCAGTCTTCTTGATGTTCAAAAACAGCCCCTAGCAACACCTTCTTCTTGAATTATTCTCGAGCTCTAGCAACCATCATAGTGTCCCCAATCACCGTACCATCATCAAGATACCAAGCCTGCAGTTCTAGATCACACCTTTACGAAATACTCAAGACTAGCGGGTGGAGAGTAAGAGCGAACAAAAGTGGCCCTAAAGGATCACCTTGTTGCACTCCCAGAGCGAGGAAGAAAGCACATGGTCCATATAATATAATCGTCTTTGGTGAAGCGTAACAAAACTCAACCCAACGAGATATCGAAGGACATAACCTACGTACCTCTAAGATCATGGTTGTTATATCTATGAGATTGAACGCATTAGAGAAATCTACCAGCAGCATGGAAAGCGTATTTTGGTCCCCTTTCTCTTCCAACACGCGATTCACGGCATGTAGAATTGCTTCTCCACCACACTTAGCCCCCACTCCAAGCTGGGAAATCACCCAAATATTAGTTCATTTCCTTGCCAACAAAATATGCAGCGCATTTAGAGACAAGTCTCCTCCATATTGTGCCAACCGCTATAGGCCGCAAGCCACCACCAGGTTTGATGAGTGGGGTGAGAGGAGCACGGCCACATATTCTCCCAAAACCGACGGGCAAGAGCACGATAGCCATAAGTTAACCATACGTGATGGAGGAAAGTAACTCATACGAAATAACTTGCTGTCCCACTGAGAACATCGAGAAGATGTTGTGCCCGAAAACCGTCTCTTCCAAAAGCTGTCCCCTTAGGGAAACTCTTTAGTCTACTTAGTACAAGATCCGTCGTAGCTACCATAGCCTCCTGTGAAGGTGAAGAAGAGGGGATGACCGGCAAGGCAGCGGTGGGATGTTTGGAGCGAAGTTCAGCCGGTGTACCTTCATTATTGGACGCAACTCCAAGTAGAAGTGAGAGTGCGAATCAACGCGGCATATAAACCATGTCGGAGCTTACCCCTACACAACCTCAAGTTCACAAACTTCCTGATCATCCTGTTTAGGTTTCTTCTTGGCTTTCTCTTGTAATTCCTTCATCTCGGCATGTTTCTCAAACACACATTGAACCAGCACCATACACCCATTCGGTTCATTCCATATGCGCAATGCATGATTAAGCTGACTTAATCTGCATCCTTTCTCCGAGTGTCAGCTTTCAACTCTTGGTACTCAACAACATGGAGAGTACACACGGGAAGAGCATTAGCTGTATCCATGAAGACAGATCATTAGGTGCGGCCACCACTTTTGCAACCTGAGACTTGAAGGTTCGTGCAAAGTGCAACCTACATTTAGCTGGAATACTAGAGATTGTAGGGATCTGAGCTAGAAACACCATGTTCAATAGCTCAAGACTTAAAGTAGGCGCAGCAACCTCAACATCGAGTAGGATCGGAAATAATATGACGACGGGAGCAGCAATGCCGTGAATTGTAGCCGTAGAAGGAGCGAGCTCACCTTTCTCAATGTGTGTACACTTTTTATTCCAGGAATAAACATGCATACAAGCGATTACACAACCGACTCTCGAGATGTAACAATAAGGACTCCCCAGGCGTGGTAGACTTCTCTCAACAGCGCAATCTTTCACGACATCTCTCGGTCCCCCTTCTCTCTTGTAGTGTAAATTTCTCAAGTGATTGAAAAGTGAAACCTTCAATAACCCCTTCCCTCGTCCGTTTTTGCACCCATCATAGCCTTTGAAAGGACATTGAAAAAGATCGGCTGCCATCGAAACATCAAATCCATGGTTTGCACGGGGGGTAGCATAAAAGCGAAGATTTAGGGTTTGCAGAGGTAGAACTTCCGTCATTGAAAAACTTGAAAAGCTTTAAAAAAACCTAGAAGAGAAAAATCTACTTATGCGACAAGTGTGGTTTGATCAGATGAAAAAGATGAGAAGTCGAATGCAGAAAGAAGAGATTAATAGGAAATAGTTTGATCAGATGAAAACCAATATCCTAGGAATCACATTCTATCGCCTGGAACAGCCTCATCGAATTTTACTGTAGCATTTCGGAGAACCTCTTAAATTTACTGTAGCATTTCGGAGAACCTCTTAAATTTACTGTAGCAGTTCAGAGAAAAACCTTAAAAATCAGGTGAAACCCATCCATAAAAGCGAATCTAATAAAATTAACGCAGATCCATAAACAAAAATCAAGCATAAACACCATAGCAGACGATGAGGATGAAGAACTAGAAAAACTAAAAACTAAAAAATGAAAAAATAAAAATAACAATCGATACTCATATTTAAACCTAACCAGATATTTGATGAAAGAGACAAAAACCATTTATGCCATTTCCATGGGAATATCTTCTATCAAGAACTGCAATCTGAACTGCAATCTGAACTTGATTAATAATTTAATAATTTAAACATTATTTGATTTTTTCTTTCACGCTTGAAAAACGTTGTAAAAGTCATTTGTTTAATTTTTAACTTTTCCTAACTCGAATTTCATTTATGACGCAAACACGAGTATTACAAATTAATATGTTACACTATATTTTTGTACTCATCTAACACCATATATATCTGACACAGAAAACGTCACATATACACAATATTAACCACGCATTTTTAGGTGTTACAAGTATAGTGTCACAAATGCTAGAGTTTGTTGTAGTGATTTTAAAACACCTACCCAAAGAATATAAACATGGCTATCTTATAGTAACAATAATCAATTAAAAGGATAATTTTAAAAATATCCCTTGATTACTGAAATAGCTCATCTAATTTGGGATGAAGGGAGTACATCACAACTCAATGTATTGCCCAAAATAAACTTAGGTGCAGAATAGTCTTGCCAGAAGTGATGAGGCTGATTTCCCAGAACTTCTTTGATAGGGATGGTCTACAACAACAATAAGACTTTATAATTCCACCTCCACAAGAAGAGAAAAACACCAGAGATTTACTGTCACTCACTTGGAGCATCTTCCATAACTTCCATCCGTTCATGTCACTCACTCTTTGACATTATTACTCCTTGAATTGACTAATGGAGAAAAAAAGAGTACATAGATTTTTCAACTTCAATTGGTCCATAAAGCCGGTGTTAAGAAATTTCTGAGTAAACTCAAACAGGAAGAGTGCCGTTCTCATTGACTGAATCGACAACATATATACATCGCAAGGTGAAGCGGAAGCTGGCAAAATAAAAACTTACAGGCAGAACACAGGGATTACGTGGTTCAGCATATAGCTTACATCCACGGGAGAAGAGAACACATTTTTGTATTGCAATATCAGTATATACAACAGAGACAATGACAGCCATATATATGACTTCTAGGAAACAGTTCTTGCCATATATAAGAGTGTAAACAAGGCAAGAATAATCAACCAGAAGATATGACAGTATATACTCATGTACAGGAAAGGTAAGAAGATAATCACCAATAACTTCTCATATTCTCTTCTCCACCAACACAAGGTTATAAAGACGATTCAAGATTTTTTTGATGAGTTTTCATGTAGTACATTTAGCATTTGCAAATATCTGTGGTACCTGCTCGAGATGTTGATTGATCAGTTGTGTGGATCGTGTACCTAACTCTGCAGTTGATTTGCACTGTCGCAGCAGCCAGTAATATCAATAGATTACCCCAATGGATGCAAACCTTCCTAGACGCTGTTATTTATTTGGTTACAAGAAAATGAAAAGCCAGTAACAAAAGCTAACCCACATCATAAAAAAAAAGAGGATTTCAATCGAATATATTCATAACTAAATAACTTGAAGGAAACAACTGAAATGAAAAGAAGAAGATGACTTGGTTACAAGAATTATTATGATAGCAGTATGTCTCCTAGTGTAATCATTTCAAAAGGCTTTGCTAAATCAGCCCTGCTCTGTGCTGGCAATGATAGCTCTACTGATACTTCTTGCATAGTTGGCTGAGTACTTGGATCACCTCTTAAACAAGAGAATCCAACCTTGACGATGTACACTATTTATTTCTTCACAATATCTGTTGGTGCTCCAAGGCATGGATCCAATATGTCCCTCACCCTTATGTTGTTCCTTTCCTTACTAGATGACGGAGATGACAGAAGAATTTGCGGGAGTAAGCTGATTATTTCAGATGGATGGCTTCCCATAATTACTTCTAATATGATCACCCCAAAGCTATAAACATCACATTTCTCCGTCACTTTCATTGTATAGGCAAGCTCTGCAAACATCATTATTAACAAATAAATAGATGTGAATTACTTACTCATTCCAGAATTACAATAAATCAGAGAAGTTTTAAGGCTATACCTGGGGCAACGTATCCATAGGTTCCTGCTAGTGAAGTCCAATTTGATGAATCTGGTTTCAAAATCCTCGCCGTACCAAAATCAGAAACTCGAGCTTCATATTCAGAATCCAACAAGATATTATTGCTAGATATGTCTCTGTGAACTATCGCCGGAATGCAATCATGGTGCATGTAAGCAAGTGCATCAGCTGTTCCTTTGATAAACCTTACCCTCTTTGTCCAATCAAACTCCACAGCTTGTTCCCCATCGCACAAAACATTTCTCAAGCTTCCTCTTTCTACGAACTCATAAACCAAAAATGAGATCCGCCTTTCAGGATTAGAACAAAATCCAAAAAGTTTCACAATATTCCGGTGTCGGATTTCTGCTAATGCATGAACTTCACTTTCAAATGACTTGAGATCAATTATCTCAGAATCATCATCTGACGGGTGAAGTTTCTTCACAGCAACAACCTGACCTGTTGATAATTCTGCTTTGTACACACTTCCATATCCTCCCGTTCCAATGCAATATTTAGTATCAAAATTCTCAGTTGCTTCAATTATGTCTTCGAACACTATT